>JAMYXO010006745.1:0-13119 GCA_033310375.1 Conus canariensis | reverse complement strand
CCCCCCCCCCCCCCCCCCCCCTTTTTCCCCCACCCCCCTTTTCCCCCCCCCCCCCCCCCCCCCCCCCCCCCCCCCCCCCCCCCCCCCCCCCCGGGCCCCCCCCCCTTTTTTCCCCCCCCCCCCCCCCCCCCCCCCCCCCAAAAAACCCCCCCTCCCCCCCCCCCCCCCCCCCCCCCCCCCCCCCCCCCCCCCCCCCCCCCCCCCCCTTTTTTTTTTCCCCCCCCCCCCCCCCCCCCCCCCCCCCTTCCCCCCCGGCCCCCCCCCCCCCCCCCCCCCCCAAAAAATTTTTTCCCCCCCCCCCCCCCCCCCCCCCCCCCCCCCCCCCCCCCCCCCCCCCCCCCCCCCCCCCCCCCCCCCCCCCCCCCCCCCCCCCCCCCCCCCCCCCCCCCCCCCTTTTTTTCCCCCCCCCCCCAACCCCCCCCCCCCCCCCCCCCCCCCTTTTTTCCCCCCTTTTTCCCCCCCCCCCCCCCCGGGGGCCCCCCCCCCCCCCCCCCCCGGCCCCCCCCCCCCCCCCCCCCCCCCCCCCCCGGGGGGCCCCCCCCTTTCCCCCCCCCCCCCTTTTCCCCCCCCCCCCCCCCCCCCCCCCCCCCCCCCTTTTCCCCCCCCCCCCCCCCCCCCCCCCCCCCTTTTTTCCCCCCCCCCCCCCCCCCCCCCCCCCCCTTTTTTCCCCCCCGCCCCCCCCCCCCCCCCTTTTTCCCCCCCCTTTCCCCCCCCCCCCCCCCCCCCTTTTTTTCCCCCCCCCCCCCCCCCCCCCCTTTCCCCCCCCCCCCCCCCCCCCCCCCCCCCCCCCCCCCCCCCCCCCCCCCCCCCCCCCCCCCCCCCCCCCCCCCCCCCCCCCCCCCCCCCCCCCCCCCCCCCCCCCCCCCCCCCCCCCCCCCCCCCCCCCCCCCCTCCCCCCCCCCCCCCCCCCCCCCTTTCCCCCCCCCCCCGGCCCCCCCCCCCCCCCCCCCCCCCCCCCCTTTTCCCCCCCCCCCCCCCCCCCCCCCCCCCCGCCCCCCCCCCCCCCCCCCCTTTTTTCCCCCCCCCCCCCCCCCCCCCCCCCCCCCCCCCCCCCCCCCCCCCCCCCCCCCCCCCCCCCCCCCCGCCCCCCCCCCTTTCCCCCCCCCCCCCCCCCCCCTTTTTTTTTTTCCCCCCCCCCCCCCCCCCCCCCCCCCCCCCCCCCCCTTTGCCCCCCCTGGCCCCCCCCCCCCCCCCCCCCGGCCCGGCCCCCCCCCCCCCCCCCCCCCCCCCCCCCAAAAACCCCCTTCCCCCCCCCCCCCCCCAAAATTTTCCCCCTTCCCCCCCTTTCCCCCCCCCCCCCCCCCCCCCCCCCCCCCCCCCCCCCTTTTTCCCCCCCCCCCCCCCCCCTTTCCGGTCATGATTGACGTTTCTCTATACAGTTGTAAACAGAGTGTACTTTCATAGTCCATTTGCATGGGACTGTGTCTTTGGTCTGGGTTTCTAAGATCTGTTTTTCTTTGTTCAAATACTACCTCACTAACGAAGATGTAGTGAAACCGTTTTTGAGGTCTCCTTTCCCCATTTGAAGAGTCTTCAGCATCCAGGATTGTCCTGCTTTGGCAGGATGCTAAGGTTTGCCATCCTCATTGCCACCCCTCACAAGGCCATCACAGGGCCCTTTTCCATGTAGGCTTTCGAAGAAGTTCCCAACATGCTTGAGACACATACGTTTGCGTGATCAGAAATGACGTAGAACATAAATCTGTTCCTGTACACTATACAAAGACAGTATGACGGACCAGCAGGACACACAACAAACAGATACACAGAGAAATTTTCTCTCCATTCTGATTGTATATTTACTCCCGTTGGGCAGTACAATAAGTAACAAATTTAGTTTTGTAAGCTACGTTACCATTTCTTGTAATATGACTTATCAATTAATCCTCATACATTTCGCTTTCGTTTTGCTATTAATATTCTCACCATGAACTCATTGTTTGTATCTAATAATACTCTGTTCTGCGTGTTCTATGTCCAAAGTTCAACAAACTTTCTATTCTTTCATTGTAGAAAAAAGATATTAAATGATCTTATGGCTTCCAAGGAATGTATTCTCCGTTACATCACTTTCTTCCACCATAGTGCAGTGTTAAGCTGCACACGTGGACCATTGAGGCAACAAACATCATGACGGCTTTCTTTAGATCAGAAAACATTATACTTGCTGGCTTTCTGGACAAGGCTTTTGCAACCACAAGACACTTCTCGAGAAATCAGACAAGTCTAATGAAGGTATATGTAAGCTACGTTACAACTGACATTGCTACTTTTGTGCATTAAAAAAAAAAAAAAACTACACTAAGACACATCACGCCGATTTTGTGTTTAACGTTTTTCTGCTCTAACAAACGTATCTAAAAATCATAATTACTACGAAAGGTACCCACCCGTGTTTTGTACTTGGAAACCAAGTTCACTTTACCAGCATATCAATCAATTATTCATGGCTACACTGTTTCAACATCCCAAAATGTGGATGCAAATGGTGAATCCAGGGATAGCAATTGTGATGCTTTAATAGCGTGGGTTCTGCAAAAATAAAACACTTGAAACGGAACAAACAAGTATCCTTCTTCTTGCAGTAACATGCCTTACGTAACGTTTAGATTTCTGTCCCAGTATTTTGCAAGTCTGACGAAAAAATGGAAGGAAGAGTTTTCCTGCAAGTTTATGTGTATATTATCTTCCCTTAGGGTATGGTTCTCATACATTTTCTTCAGTCAGGTCACGTTAGCCCAGTTTATGGTAGAAACGAAAGTCACGCAGATTACACGCTTATGCCAACTTGAAAAAGAGAAAAGAAAATCTTGACGATTTTTAAAGGGGTTTCTCACCCATTTTTACAAATCTATTTTGACCATATAAAAAAACAACACGGTATTGGTATGTGGTCGTATTGCGAAACCCAGCCCCGATTTCAGCCGCATGTGTTCCTCTTCTTGCAGTGAGACAGCTTTTCTGCGGACTGGTGAAAGCGAAGAGGCTGAAACAGGAACGAGAGCACTCGATTTCGATAATAAGGGCGGTTTACCGATTGATGACGTAGAAAAGGCCAAGTCGCTCTTCGTGTTCGGCTGAAGTTGAGATGGGGCGAATGTGTGCTGTGTCTGGTTGCGGAATTTCATACAGGAAATAAGCAAGAGTAAGCGTTCATGCTTTTTTCAGGTGACTCCAGCCAGTTTAGGCGACTTGTGGATAAATTTTGTCACCACAACAAGGAACGATTTTGTTCTTCGGGGACAGTTATCATGGCATTTGGCGGGTAGGTCCACTTCAAGAGCACAGTTTTCAAGGACCAAACCACAACTGGATGGTAAAGGTGGAAGCTGGAATTAGGTCCTAAGACAGTTGAAGAGGATTGCTGTTACCAACTATTATAACAGAATAATGTATAAAGCACTCTCCTGTTCATTCGCCAGCTGCACAAAGGCAAGACTCAAAATGAAACAGTGACACCCATTGTGTCATGGAGCAAGAGAGCAAAATCAGAGACGTAAAGAAGGTATGGGTTTGTGGAATGGCGTGTGGTTGATCTTTTTGTGTTTCTGTCATTATCAGTGTATGGTTGAGTTGTAAGATAGTCCGTTGTTTTTTGTTTGAGTGTTGGCATCAACTAAAACTTACATTGTTTTAATGTCATAGTGGCAGTAGTCAGTCACACTGCCTGCTGCAGCTGAAAACTGTTGCATGTTTTTGATCTGAGTTTTTCCCCATGCCTGTGTTTTTTTGTTACATGTTTCCAACAAAACTGAAGTTTCGATTCTTATTCTTATTAACAAGAAAGTGTCCATGTTCACAAATAACAACTTGTTGAACTCCAGTGAATAATAAGTTTGGGTTTTATTTTTCAGGACATTGCTGAACTTTTAGGCACCCATGCAAGTTCAAGTTTCCACCCCAAAAACCATATGCTTTAGTAAGTGAATTATTTATCAGAATTTGACACAGGAGGGCGACTTAGTGTGCATTTTAAGATAAAAGAGGTATGGAATGTCTTTAAGCTATAAACTGCCCGGGGTGAGAAAGATAATAATGAGCTTAGATCTGCAGCTTCGATCAAAATGAAGGCCCCGTCATGCATCATTTTTTTAAAATAACGCCAAAAACTTTGACTGCAATATATTGTAAAAGCCCCCTTCAGTTTCCTAGTTGTCATTGTGGAACTTCAGAATTTAAGGGGAGGGAGTGGGTTTGGGAAAAGGGGAATGAAAAAAAGGGTATTGTGTGTGTGTGTGTGGGGGGGGGGGGGGGGGGGGGGGGGGGAGGGGGGATTTTGGGAAAGGGGGGGGGGGGGAAAAAAACAGCAATTGAAAAGTTTTCCCTACACAGGGAAGAGAATTACTGTGATGATGCAGTAGCGGACAAACTCTGTGAA
Source organism: Conus canariensis (assembly GCA_033310375.1). Classification (NCBI taxonomy): domain Eukaryota; kingdom Metazoa; phylum Mollusca; class Gastropoda; order Neogastropoda; family Conidae; genus Conus; species Conus canariensis. The sequence continues at coordinate 8,741 of JAMYXO010006745.1, read as the reverse complement.
AAAGGAAAAGGCATTATCTGATAGATCTAAACAACTAAAGGAAAATTTTGGTTTTTAACAAAATCTTTTTAAAAAAAGTATTTGCATATACCGGGAAATGTGTGTGTGTGTGTGTGTTTGTGTGTGTGTGGGGTTGTGTGGTGTGTGGGAACAGATGAAAGTATGTGCATGTGTATATCATTTTTATCTGTTTCGTGCGTATGTGTTTCAGGTACAAAATATGGTCAACCTGTAAAAAAAAAAGTCGAATTTCCCGGGAAAAAGAAACACAAGCGTCTGATGGCGAGGGAGGTGGTACTGTACAAGGGCTGTAGGTTCAAATGTATGGCTGAACTCCAACATTCAGTAAAAATTTTACGTTCGATGTCCTCTTTGTTGGAATTTTGACTCGTAGTTTGGGGAGCTTTCCCCTATTATCGCCGGAAAATAGGGTTTTTTAACGTTCCTCATAGCAAAAGTTTTTTGGGAACGGGTCTTTAATTCACGATTTTCTTGCTTTTATAGTCACTTGCAGAATCCCCGATCTCGTCTTTTTCCGTACGGGAGCCGGAATCCCCGGTGGCGAGTAACGATTTGGTACTTGCACGCCCCGGAAAACAGGGATAAAGTGATTCCAAAAAAAAAAAAGTAAACACGTTTTATCGAAAAAAACCCCTTTTCATATTTTTGAAAAACCCCAAAACTTTGTTTTTTAAGGGTAAAGGGCCCCCTTTTTAAGTTTTTGGGAAAAATTTTTTAAAAATTTGGCGATTTTTGTTTCCTTTCTTTTTTTAGGATAAAATTCTAGGATCGGGTTTTAAAAAGATTTTTTTTAAAAGTTTTTTTTAAACCCATTGCCATTTAGAAACGTGATTACTATGTTTTGACGACAATGGTTAAAAAAATCGTGTGTGTCTGAAACAATCTGAATGTCAGCATCAATTTTAAAACTTGAGAAAAACAAGCCCCCCAAAGTTTAATTTGAGGCAAAAGACCCCCTTTGGGAAGATTGACGGCCGACAAGGGTTTAAAAAAATCGTGTTTTTTTGTATAAAACCTGAATGTAAGCATAAATTTTTTACTTAAAAAATACAAGCCACCAAAGTTTATTTGGGAAAAAAAGACCCCTTTAGGTAAATTGAAAAGACGACAAGGGTTTAAAAAAAAACGTGTGTTTTTCTTATCAATCTGAAGGGTCGCATCAATTTTACTTGAGAAAACTACAAGCCCCCAAAGCTTTTTTGGGGGCAAAAGACACTTTTAGGTAGATTGACAGGGGACAAGGGTTTTAAAAAAAAACGTTTGTGTTTCTGTATCAACCTGAATGTAAAGCATCAAGTTTACTTGAGAAAAATACAAGCCCCCAAAGTTTTTTGGGGGAAAAAAAGGACCCCTTTGGGTTTGATTGAAAAACGACAATGGTTAAAAAAATCTGTGTTTCTTTTAATAAATCTGAATGTCAGAATAAATTTTACTTAAGAAAATTTCAAGCCCCCAAAGCTTTTTTGATTTAAAAAGGGACCCCTTTTTAGGTAGTTTGACAGACGACAAGGGTTTAAAAAAATTTCGTGTGGTCTGTATCAATTGAATGTCGGCATCAATTTTTACTGAGAAACTAAAAGCCACCAAAAGTTTAATTTGGGCAAAAGACCCCTTTTGGGGTTAATTGACAACGACAAGGGAAAAAAAAATGGTGTTTTCCCTTTATCAAATAAATGTCAGCACCCAATTTTACTTGAAAAAAACTAAAGCCCCAAAGCTTTTTTTGAGGAAAAAAGACACCTTTAGGTAGATTGGGACGACGAAAATTTGGTTAAAAAAAATTCTTTGTGTTTTCTGTATCAACCCTAAAGGGTCAAAACAAGTTTAACTTGAAAAACTCCCAAGCCACCCAAAGTTTAAATTTGAGGAAAAAAGAAACTTTAGTTAGATTGACAACGCCCAAGGGTTTAAAAAAAATTGGTTTGTGTCGAATCAATCTAAATGTCACATCAAGTTTACTTGAGAAAACTAAAAAGCCCCCAAAGCTTCTTTTTGAGGAAAAAAGACCCCTTTTTGGTAGTTTGGGACAGACGACAAGGGTTTAAAAAAATCGTTGTTTTCTGTATCAATCTAAATGCAGCATCAATTTTTATTTTAAAAAAATACAAGCCCCCAAAAGGGTTATTTAGGCAAAAGACCCCTTTAGGTAGTTTGACAGACGCAAAGGTTTTAAAAAAAATCTTTGTTTTTTTCTGTATCAATTGAATGTCGCATAATTTTTAATTTGAGAAAACTAAAACCCACCAAAGTTTAATTTGAGGCAAAAGACACCTTTAGTTTTAAACAGAGCATCAGACGTTCATAACAAACATTGACACGTCAATTTTTTTTTTTGTGTGGTAACATTCAATTTTAGCCCTCCAAAAAACAGAGTAGGCCCAAAGCACAGACGGCCTTTTTTAATCTTTCTTTTAAGAACATATCAAAATTTATTTATTAAAAAAAAAAAAAAAAAACTGAGATTGAAAAAAATGGGCGACAAATATCAGCATTTTTTTTTTGGGGCTTCGATTAAACAATTTATACTACAATGCAAAAAATTACTTCACACTTTTTTTGTAAAATTTTTGGACTCTACCTCAAAAGGGTACGTCTCTTAAAAAAGCTTTTTTTTAAGATTCATAAGCGAACCTCCTTTAATAAGAGCCAAAGATTATTTTTCAGTCCTTTTAAAAGTTTCTTTTTTTATTTTTCTTTTTTTTCTGTCTTTTTGAATAGAATTAATTCAGTAATTCAAAAATTTTTGCCTCAAAAAAAACGTTTTTAGCTTTTTTTGTTTAATTTTTGGTTTTTTAACTTAAAAGAAAAATCTTAATGAGGCGGAAGTGGTTTGAAAACAATTTTTAAAAAAACGTTTTCAGTAACCTTTCTCCGTTTTGAAATAAAAAAAACCCCCCACATTTGAAAAGGGAAAAAATTTCAAAAAAAAATTTAAGTTGTAGGCTCCAACCAAAAGACCCGCAGGGCGACACACATGCATTCATTTCGCGAACGCACACAGGTGCATGCACGGTTCAAATGGTTTTGGGGGGGGGGGGGGGTCGGGGGGGGAAACAGAGTTTCTCTGCATTATCTTCCCCCTTCCCACAAAAAAAAAAAACGATCGGAAATTAAAACCCCTCAAAAACACACACAAAACACACACACACACAACACCCCCCTTCTCTTCTTTTCTCCCCTCTCTCTCTATCTTTTCTCTCACTCTTCCTTTTCTCTCTCTCTTCCCTTTTCCCCTCCTCTTTTCTCTCACAAGAAAAAAAAAATTTAAAACCCCGAGAAAAAACTCGTTGCCCCCGGTAAAAGGGCGAGAGCTTTTTAGGTTGGGCCGGGGTTTTAACCCCCTTGGGCCGAGGTGTTATTTCTATTTACAAATTTTTCCCCCTTTCCCCCCGGTGGGAAAAAGAAAACTCGGGTAGAAAATTTTGCGGGAAAAAGATTACCCAGCTTAGGTAGTCTGGGAATTAGGGGCCAAAAAGGGCGACCCGGAGGCGATTTCAGCACCCCTGTTGTTGCCCCCCCAGGAAAACAAACAAACCAACAAGCCCAAACCCAAAAAAATTCTCTTGTTGAGCTTCCTTCTTCTTTTTTTCTTTGAAAAAAAACCCCCAGTTTTTCTTTTTTTTTCCCTCTTTTAAAAAAAATTTTTTCCCAAACTTTTCTTGTTTTTAAAATTCAGTTTTAAAAATTCCCTTTTTATCCCCCTTTTTGTAGTTGTTTTTTTCGTATAAAAATTTTTTTTCTCCCCTTTCTTTCTTTTTTTTTTTCTTTTTTTTTTTTTCTTTTTTTTTCTTTTTTTTTTCTTTCTTTATTTTGTTGTTTTGTTGTTTTTTTGTTGTTTGTTTTCTTTTTTTTTCTTTTGTTTGAAAAAATTGCTCGTTTTCCGTCTTTCACAAATTTTGGGATTCCCTTGGGCCCTTTCTATGTTTTTTTCTCAATTTTTGCTTTGTTTTGTTGTCTATTTTTCCCCTTCTTTGAAAACCCTGCTCAACGTATCTATTCCTTCTGTAAATTTTTTTTCTTTTTGTTGTTACTGAAACTTTTTTTTTGTTTGTTTTTTGGCAACCTGAAACCCAGCAGACCTGGAGACCCCGCAGCTTCCCGGAACCGGCCGGGCAGTGGCGGTCCAAACCCTTTAAGGGGCCCCGGCATCAAACAAGCAGAGCAGAGCCAGGAGGAGAGAGGAGGGGGGGAAAAAAACGGAGGCGCCGGGGGAGATGGGGAAAAAAGTGGCGGGCGGAAACCCCCAGGAAAACTAATGACGGAGACTTTTCCCCCTTTTCCAAACAACTGAAACAGGGGCCTGCCGCTCAGGGTCAGGCTTTCAGCCACAGCAGGCCCCCTGCAAATCCAAAAAACCGGACGATCCATGTCGCCCAAAAACCCTTTGTTTTTCTCCAGACAGATGGAAAGGTAACTTTGTGTCAAAATTTTGCTTTGTTTTGGTGTTTCAAAAATTTTTTCAAATTTTTTTTTTGTTGGGTCTGCCTTCTTTTTTTTAAATCTTGAAAACTTTTTCCCTTTTTTCTTTTATCTTTTCCCGTCTTCTGTACCCCTTTTTCCCTTTTTTCATTCTATCTTTCTTTTTTCCCCTTTGTGATTTTAAGGGGTGTGTGTGGGTGTTTTGTGTGTGGGGTTTTGTTTGTGGGGTGGGGTTTTGTGTGTGTGGGTGTGGTGTTTGGGGTGTTTTAGTGTGTGTGATTTTGGGGAGTTTAGTGATTTTGGGGAGTGAGGGGTGTGTGTTGTGTGTTGTTTGGTGTGTGGGTTGGGGGTTTTGTTTTTAGTGTGTGTGTCTTTAGCAACAACGTGAGGCAGCCAAAAAAGGCCTGGGAAAGGGGAGGAACTGACACAAGGGGTTGGGGGCTTTTTTGTGTAGCTTCCGTGTTGTTGCTTTGCCGTTTCCCTTCAAAGCATTCCAACATTTTCATAGACTAGGACGACAACTTTTAAAAACCCCAAGGGATAATATGAAGCATGTCACACTGGATAAAAGTTTGTCGCTGTATTTTACATTGTTTAAACGGAGAAAGAACCACTGTTGGGGGGGTTTGTGTCCCCCTTTTTTTTCTATTTTCATGAGGAACACCAAACCCGCATGAACCCCTTTTTGTCATGAAATGAAAAGCAGGGGTTTAAGTCGTTAACACCTGTAGAAAGTGATTCTCCAAACTTTATTGAGCGGAGAACTTGGGGGTTTGAAAAGGAGTACCAAACACATTTGGTTTTCCCCCCGCCGGGTTTTCCCACATGAAATTTTTTGGGCAAAAATTTTTTGATTTGGAAAAAAATACCGTGAAAATGGACCAATTGCCATCAATTTTTTTGTTTTTTTTTATCCCTAACAAAGGGTTTTAAACAAAAATTTCGATTTGGGAAGTCTTTAATTTCGTTTGAGTTTACAAATTTGGCACAACTCCAAAAATGAATTTTTAAAACGGAAACGAAGAAACAAGTTCCAGGACGGGGCGGGATTGTCAGTCATGGTCGTAGAGTTCGCAAACTTTTGGGGAAAAGATTTAGGCATTCGATCCCCAAAAGGGAAAAGGGCAGCTTACGCAAATTATTGGAAATGAACTTTTTTTTGGATTCGACAGTTTTTTTTTTTTTTAAAAAAACCTTTTTGGGAGATCAAGAAATAGTCCAGGTTTGGTCCTTTTTGGGGGAAATGAAAAATGGCGCCAAAATTTACTGTGGGGAGAAACAGTTTTTTGGGGAAAAAAAATGGGCTTTTTGGTCCAAAAGGTTTAAAAAAACCCTTCTTGTTCGATTTTAAAACGATTTTAATTGTTCACCGAACGGCGGTACTAAACCATTAATCGGGGGGGGGGGGGGGGGGGGGGGGGGGGGGGGGGGGGGGGGGGGGGGGGGGGGGGGGGGGGAAAACTTCTTTTTTTCCCCCTTGTTCGTTTCTTTATGAGAAGCTCTCTCTCTTTCTCTCTCTCTCTCTCTCCTCTCTCTCTCTCTCTTGTCCTTGTGATGCTGCTAATTTTGTTTCTGGTGTGTCTTTGCTGCTATTGATCAGATTTCATCAATCATTGTTACCAATGAGTGTGTCTGAAATATGTTTACTTATAACTAAGTTAGAATTGCAAGGTTAAATGAAGACCAGACATTGTTTAATTGGTTTATTGTTAGTAAAAAAGTTTTCTCTCTCTCTTCTTCTCTCTCTCTCTCTCTCTTCTCTCTCTCTCTTCTCTCTCCTCTCTCTCTTCTCATGCGCGTGAAAGCCATTTCAGAGAAAGTCACCCGTCGTTACCTTATTGCATTTTCTCTTGTTGTGGGTTTCATTCAAGCTCTGGCTACTTCTTCCGTTCTTCTTTTTTCTTCTTGTGAAGTCTATTTCCTTACCTTCTTCTCGCCATATTTTCCAACTCTTTTCCCCTTCATCCCCACATGGTAAAGCATAGGTCTACTGCAGTACCGTGGGGTCAAAGGAGGGGAAAAGCCGTCCAAAGTCAGTGGATTCTCAGTATCAGGTGTCTGTTGAGCCCCTAGGTGAACAGCAGAACCGTATTCCTACAGCAAAATAAACTGTTTGCGTGATATAAGGCACTTTTATAGATGTGATACAAATAAGTGTATTGTAATGAATGCACTGAGTACGGAATCCACACAAGAAGGAATGTTTTGAACGAAAGTACGATTACTGTAACGAACGATAGTGCATCCCCCCCCCCCCCCCCCCCCACCTAATAAACGAGTGCATACCATTTGTTTCCTTTACGAGCATTCAGTGCCTCTTTCGCACTATCCTTCTCACTATGAGAGAGAGTAAAAGTGCGTGGGAATTTTGCGGGAAAGGCGCGCTCAAGCTGGAAACTAAGACTATTTAAGCGGAAGATATTGTCAAACAGTGTGTTATTATATAAAGATCTAAAAATTCGATCGGATATTGTCATAATTCTGTAATCAATTTCGATGTTTCTCTACCCTTTGGCTTTTATTTAGTTGCAAGCGAGACGACTGAGGCGGAATCTAAACAAATTTAAATAAATGTTAGCGAACGCCAAAGAACGTGGACAACGAGTACAAGACAAACACAACGCGTTTCGACCTTCCTAGGTCTTATGGGGAGACATAAACAAATAAAACAACAAAAATTCACTTAGTTTGACGCTTCGATCACTTCACAGGGTTCGCGCAAGAAGAAGGTGTTGAATCAAGTTTTTTGTCTCACCCGATAAACCAAAGAGATCAAAAGCTTTGTGTTTGTTTTGATAGTTTATCCAGTTCAGGGGCGGTTCGCTAACATTTTTTTAAAGATTTGTTTTATTCTGTAGTGAACATTTCCTGTACCTGTATTCGTGTTTTTTTATACCCCCCACCTTCGAAAGGGCCATCCCCTCATTAAAAATAAACCCCCGCTCCCCCCCCCCCCCCCCCCCCCCCCCCCCCTCTCTCTCTTCTCTCTCTTTTCCTCTCTCTCTCTTGGCGCACGGGGGCGCCACATGGTCCCCTGCCCTCCCTTCCTGTGGGTTTGCTTTAGGAGCCGTCTCCGTATCATTAATCCTCTTTTCAGGGTTCTGTCTGTTGTTGATTGCTGTCTGTCTTTTTGTCTGTCTGTCCTTCTTCTGTCTGTCTGTCTGTCTGTTGTCTGTCGTCGGGTCTCTCTCTCTCTCTCTCTCCTCTCTTTCTCACACACACACACACCACACACCCCCAAAACACACACACACCCCCTTTCTCTCTCTCTCTCTCTCTCATGCTGTCTGGAATCGTCCCCCACTCAGTCACTCCTCTCAATTTCAGGTGTCTCGCTCTGTTGTCTTGGTCTCTGTTGTCTGTCTGTTGTCTGTCTGTCTGTCTGTCTGTCTCTCTCTGTCCTCTCTTGTCTTCTCTGTCCCCTTGTCTGTCTGTTGTCGTCTTGTTGTCTGTCTGTCTGTCTGTCTGTCGTCTCTCTCTCTCTCTCTCTCTCTCTCCGCTTCGCTCTTCCTTCAAGGCTTTTCAGTTTAGATTATCATGGTTGTGACAGAGTATACATGCAGTTTTTTGGTTTTTGTGTTTTTATATGTTGTTATGTTTTTCCCCTGCCCCCCTTATAAGGGGCCATGGTTTATAGAAGTAAACCCTCTGAGTTCTGACTCCCCTTTTTCCCTCCCTCCCTCTCCCTCTCTCTCTCTCTTCTCTTCTCTCTCCCTTTCCCCCTCTCTCCCCCTCCCCCCTCCCTCTTATTCCCCCCTTTTCTCCCCCTCTCTCCCCCACCTCTTCTTCCCCTATCTCTCTGTCTATTGTCCCACCTTGGGGGGGCCCTCTTCATGGTCAGCTATCCTCTGTCTTTTAGACCCAAAGAGAGAGGGAGATAGAGAGGAGAGGAGACAGAGGGCGCACCTTTTCTATGATAAAAGGATAGACGCAAAATTAATTTTTACGAACTAGCAAGGTAAAGAGAGAGGAGAGAGAGAGAAGAGAGGAGAGAGGGGAAGAGATGAGGAGAGAGGAGAGGGGAGGAGAGAACACAAAACCCACCCAAAACCCAAAGTTTACTTTGTAAAGAAAAATAGGTCTTTTGAAAAAAAAATTTGAGGTGTGTTGTATTGGGGGGTAGATGGAAATTTTTGACATGTACTGATCAGTATAAAACTTGTGGTGGTGGGTTTAAATGATGGCACTGTTGTCATTCCATACGGTATAAAAATGGGTTTATTGAAGCCACTATGAAAGCCTGGGAAACGTCAGAGATTGTCCCCGGGGCTACGTTTTATACGGGTGAGAGGAAAACTTTA
>JAMYXO010006744.1:0-13120 GCA_033310375.1 Conus canariensis | reverse complement strand
AGGGAAAGGGGAAATTTTTTCCCAAAAAAATTTTTTTTTTAAAAAATTTTTTTAAAAAAACCATTTTTAAAACAAAAAACCCTTTTTTTTTTTTTTAAAAAAAAAATTAAAAAACCCCAAAAATTTTTAAAAATTTTGGGGGGGGCCCCCCAAAAAAGGGCCCCCAAAAAAATTCAAAGGGGGAAAAAAAGGGGGGAAAAAAAAAACCCCCCCCCCCCCAAAAAACCCCCCAAAAAAAAAAAACCCCAAAAAAAGAAAAAAAATTTCCCCAAACCCCAAAAAAAACCCCCCCCTTTTTTTCCCCCCCCCCCAAAAAAAAAACCCCCAAAAAAAATTTTAAAAATTTTTTTTTGGGGGGGGGTTTTTTGGGGGGGGGGAAAAGGGGGGGGGGGTTTTTGGGGAAAGGGGAGGGGGGGGAAAAAAGGGGGGGAAAAAAGGGGGGGGGGGGGGGGGGAAAAAGGGGGGAAAAAGGGGGAAAGGGAAGGGGGGGGAAAAAAAAAAAAACCCAAAAAAAACCCCTTGGGGGGGGGGGGGGGGGGGGGGGGGGGGGGAAAAAAAAAAATTTTAAAGGGTAAAAAAAAAAGGGGGGTTTTTTTCCTTTTTCCCCTTAAAAAAAATTTTAAAAAATTTTTTTTTTTTTTAAAAAAATTTTTTTTAAAAAATTTTAAAACCCAAAATATTTTTTTTGGTTGTTTTTTGGGTTTTTTTTTGGGGGTTTTTTAAAAAAATTTTTCCCCAAAAAAAAACCCCTTTTTGTTGGGTTTTTTTTAAGGGGGGGGGGGGGGGGTTTTTTTTTTTTTTGGGGGGGGGGGGTTTTTTCCCCTTTTGGGGGGGGTTTTTTTTAAATTTTTTTGGGCCGGCAACGGGCCCCTTTTTTTTGGGGGCCCCCCCCGGTTGGGGTTTTTTTTTGGGTTTTTTGGGGTTTAGGGGGGTTTTTTTTTGGGTTTGGGGGGGGGGGGTTTTGGGGGGGTTTTTTTTTTAAAAAAAAGGGGGAAAGGGGCCCCTTGGGCCCCCCAAAAAAAATTTTTGGTTTCTTTGTTTTTCCCCCCCTTTTTTTTTTCCCCCTTTTTTTCCCCCTTTTTTTTTTTTTTTGGGTTTTTTTTTTTTCCCCCAAAAAAGGGGGGGGTTTTTTTTTGGGGGGGGTTTTTTTTTTTTGGGGGGGTTTTTCCCCCCCCGGGGGGGGTGGGGGGTTTTGGGGGTTTGTGGGGGTGGGTTGGGGGGGGTTGGGTGTTTTTTTGGGGGGGGTTTTTTTTAGGGGGGGGGGGGTTTTTTCCCCCCAGGGGGGGGTTTTTTTTCCCCCCCCCCTTTTTTTTTTTTTGGGGTTTTTTGGGTTTTTTTTTTTTTTTTTTTTTTTTTTTTTTTTTTTTTTTTTTTTTTTTTTTTTTTGGGGTTTTTTTGGGGAATTTAAATTTTTTTTTTTGGGGTTTTTTTTTGGGGGGGGTGGGGGGGGGTTTTTTGGGGGTTTTTTGGGGGGTTTTTTTGGGGGTTTTTTAAATTTTTTTTTTGGGGGGGGGGTTTTTTTTGGTTTTTTTTTTTTTTAAAAGGGGTGTTTTGTTTTGGGGGTTTTTTTTGGGGGGGGGTTTTTTTTTTTTTCCCCCCTTTTTTTTTTTCCCCCTTTGGGTTGGGGGTTTTTGGTTTGTGTTTTTGGGTTTTTTTTTTTTGGGTGGGGGGGTTTTTTTTTTTTGGGGGGGGGGGTTTTTTGGGGTTTGGTTTTTTTGGGCCCCCAAAAAAACCCCCCGGTTTTCCCGGGGGGGGGGTTTTCCTTTTTTTTTGGGGGGAATTGCCCTTTTTTTTTCCCCCCGGGGGGGTTTTCCCCAAAAAAAAAGGGGGAAAAGGGGGAAAAAAAAAAACCTCCTTTTTTTTTTTGGGGGGGGGGGGGGCCCCCCCCAAAAGGGGGGGGGTTTAAGGGAAAAAAAAACCGGGAATTTTTAAAAAAAATTTAAAAGGGGGGGAAAAATTTTTTGGGGGGGGGGTTTTGGGCCCAAATTGGGGAAACCCCGGGGGGGGGCCCCCCCCGGGGGGGGGGGAAAAAAAAAAAAAAAAAAAAAAAGGGGGGGGAAAAAATTGGAGGGGGGGGGGGGAAAGAAAAAAAAAGGGGGAAAAAACCCCCTTTGGGGGGGGGGGGGAAAAAAAAAAAGGGGGGGGGAAAAAGGGGGGGAAAAGGGGGGGGGGGGAAGGGGGGGGCCAAGGGGAAAAAAAACCAAAAAAAAAAAAGGGGGGGGAAAAAAAGGGGGGGGGGAAAAAAAGGGGGAAAAAAAAAAAAAGGGAAAAAGGGGGAAAGGAAAGGAAAAAAGAAAAAAGGGGGGAAAAAAAAAAAAGGAAAAAGGAAAAAAAAAAAAAAAGAAAAAAAAAGGGAAGAAAAAGAAAAAAAGAAAAGGAAAAAAAGGGGAAAAAAAGGAAAAAGGGGGAAAAAAGAAAAAAAAAAAAAAAAAGGGGAAAAAAAAAAAAAAAAAAGAAAAAAAAAAATAAAAAAAAAAAAAAAAGGAAAAAAAAAAGGGAAAAAAAAAAAAAAAAGGGGGGGGGGGGCCCCCCCCCCCCCCCCCCCCCCACCCCCCCCCCCCCCCCCCCGAAAAAGAAACCCCCGGGCCCCAAGAAAGAAAAAGAAAAAAAGGGAAAGAAAAAAAAAAAGGAAGGAAGAAAAAGAAGAGCAGGAAGAAGAAAAAAGAAAAAGAAGAAGGGAAGAAGAAAGAAAAGGTAAAAAAAGAAAAAAAAGAAAAGAAAAAAAAAGGAAAAAAAAAGGAGAAGAAAAAAAAAAGAAAAAAGGGAAAAGAAGAAAAAGGAAGGGGAAGGGGGAATAAAAAAAGGGGGGGGGGAAAAAAAGGGGGGACCAAGAACGAGGAATGAAGAAAAGGGGAAAGAAAAGAAGAAAAAGAAAAGAAAAGGAGAAGAAAGAGAAAGAAAAGGGGGAAAAAAGGAAAGGGAAGAAGGGAAAGAGAAAGAAAAAAAAGGAAAAGGGAAGGGAAGGAAAAAGGGAAAGAAGGGAAAAAGAAAAGGGAAGAAAGAAAAAAAAGAAAAAGGGGAAAAAGAAAAGGGGAAAGGGAAAAAGGGACCCCCACCCAAAAAGGGGGCCAACGAGGGGGAGTTGGGGAAAACCAGGGGGGTTTTGTTTGCCCCTAAAATTGTTAAACCCCCAGTTTTGGAGAAATTCCTTTGAAACCCCCCTTTTAAAAAACCCCTTTTCGCCTGTTTTTAACCCCAAAAGGGATCCCATGACGACCCGGGCAGTTATGGGGGGGAATTTCCAAGGGGAAACAAAAATTTTTGCCCCCTTGGGGGTTTTGCAGGGGTTTGTAAGGGCCCCCTGGACGCCCCCGGGGACAAACCTGGTTTCCGGGGAAAAATTCCTTGGGTGTTCCAGCCCTTTTTTAATGCCCGAAGAGCCGTGGAAAAGGGAAGTGTAAAACCAGACAAAAAAAAACAAAAAAAAATTTAAAGTTTTTGGGTTAAAAAGTTGGTCCCCCCTTGTTGGAACAATTTTTTGTTTTTTCTCAATAAAAATCTTTAATTTTCAATCAATCAATATTTTTTAATCTTCTTTTTAATAAAAGTGAGTCTTTCAGGCAATCAAAGTCCCAATTTCAATCCAAAAAATCCTTTCAAGAAAACCAGCCCGTTCTTTCTCTCTTTCCCCCTTCTTTCTTCCTTCTTCCCCTTTCTTCCTCTTCTTTTCTTCCTCCCTTTTTTTATTTAATTTTTTTTTGTTTGTGTGTTGTTGTTGTGTTGGGGCCGTGTTTGGCTTTGTTTTGGTGGGGTTTATACGGGAATTTTGGGGACTTTGCGGGGTGTGCCATTTTACGGGCCCTGAAAAGTAACCTGTGCAAAAAGGTTTTTACGTTTGGATGGGGGCCTGAACTGCCGAAAAGGCTGGGGGAAAATCTCCCAATCCCGCCCATCGGGGTCTGAAAGGTCGGGGGAATTCCCCCCGGAAAAGGGCCGCTCGGGGCTTTAGGTTTCGGGGGGGGATTTCCAAAGTTTGCGGGGGAATCGGGGGTTTCGTAAGGGGGGGTTAAGGGAAAAAGAACTGGCGGGGTTTTCGGGGGGGAGGGGTTTATTTTTTTGCTGGGTGGGAAGGGTCAATCAAAAATTTGGGAAAAGGGGGGAAAGGGTGGGGGTTGATGGTATGTTGCCCCTTTGAACAAAAAAACTTTGGCGGGGACCTCAGCCACAGGGGAAACTTTTTTATGGGGGGGGGTTTTTTTAAAATTCCTTGGGGGTTTTTTGGAAGGAAGGAAGGGGGGGGGGAAAAAGGGGGGGGGAAGTGGGAAAAAGGGTTGGTGTTTTTTTAGGGGGTTTTTTAAAAAAAATTTTTTTTTTGGAAAAATTTTTAAACCAAACAATTTTTTTCTGGGGCCCAAATTAAGGGGTTTTTTTTTGGGAATTTTTAAAATTTTTTTTTTTACAACCAAAAATTAAATTTTTTCCAAAAATTTAAATTTGGGAAATTTTGGGGTTATTTTGGGGGGGGGTTTTGGAAAAAAAATTTTGGGGGGTTTTTGGCTTGTTTTTCAAAAACCCTCTTATGTTTAAATTTTTCTATCTAAAGCACTACCAAAAATCAAAACAAAAAACCCCGGCCTTCCATCTTGGTTATTTTATTTTTACCTTTAAAAGGGAATTTGTTTTTCCCTCCCCAAATTTTTAATTTTTTAAAATTTGGGGACTTTTTTCACCAAATGTATATGGGGGGGATAATCGCAAAACCCCCCCTTTTGTTGATGGGATTTGCTTTTAGAACCGTAGAGGGCTGCCCAATTTTAAAAAAAAATTAAAGTTTTTTGGGTTTTTAATTTTTCGTTTTTAAAAGGGAACATAAAACCCTTTGGGGGTTATTTAGAAAATTCCGGAAAGGGGTTTTAAACTCCCTTTGCATATTTTCGTAGAGGCCACTTTCTAAGTTTTTAGGGGTTTTTAATCCCAAATACTTTTCCCCTCCACTATCAAAAAACCCCCCAAGATTTAGAAAGACCTTTGGGAAAAAAAACTTTACTCTCGCTTTCTTTGGAAAGTTCTTTAGAAAATTATAAAAATTTGCCTCTTTAATTTTTTTAAATTTTTAATCCCAAAAAATTTGTTTAAATTTTCTTTTAAAAAGAAAAAAGTTTGAAAGAAACCTTTCAGGTATTTTTAAAGCTTTAAAAATTAGCTTGCCCGGCCCTTAAACATTAACCCAGTTATTTTTTTGTTTTTCGATATTTTTAACCCATTAAAATTTTTAAAACCCCAAATTTTCTCAAAGGGCCCAAACCCCTATTATTTACCCCCGTTTTTTGGTAAAATTGGAAAATTTTAAGGGAAAAAAAACCCCGTGTTTTTTGTTTGGGTTTATAAAAAGGGGGAAAAACCCCTTTTTAATAGATTTTTAAAAAAAGGAAATTTAAAAAAATTTGGAACCTTTAAAAATTTTAAATGAAAGTGCCCCCCTTACTTTTTGTAGGGGGGTTTATGGGGCCCAAATCTTTGGATTTTTGTAGCCTATCCATGGGCGGGGATTTATCATATGGCTTTCTAGTTCAGAACTTTGAAAAAACCCACAAATAGATATTTAAATCCCCCAAATAAAAAAGTGATAGAGTGCCTTCGGGGCTTGGTCACCCAACCCTATGGCGTTTTACCAAAAATAGTTAAATTTTTTTGGCTATTTACTCCCTCAAATTTAATGGCCTGCGGTTTTTCATTTTGCAACCCTTTTTCTACCCCAATCTTTAGAAAGGTCAGTATTAACTTTATGTTTTTTATCATATTGGCTTTTCCTAACAAAAACTAAAAAGTACCTTTTCCCCACGACAAAACGCTTTTAAATCCTTTTTTAAAAAGCCCAAAGGGGCAAAAATTGCATATGAAAGAATCTGCAACGAATTTAACTTTTAAACCTTCAAAAAAACTTTAGACAAAAGTTGGGGAACGAAAATCACGGGTTGGGCACTTTGTATTTGGGGGGCACGCATAGAGAAAAATAATTTTGGCCCTCCCGGGCCCCGGCCCACACCTCTTTTAAGCCAAACTCCCAAGTTTTTTGGGGAAATAAATTAGAAAAAAAAACCCCCAATGCTTGGGACAAAATTTTTTCTTAGGGGGGAAAGGGGGTTTTTCCTAAAATTTGGAAAGGAGTGCAAAAAAACTTTAAGGACTCCTTCGAACGAAACTTTGGTGTCTATTAGGAGTGGAAAAGCCAGCCCAAGTCTAGCTTTTGGGGATCATTTTACCAAGGCTTTGCCGCCGGGAAAAAATTTTTTTAGCAAATTTTAAAGGAAAGGGTTTGCTTTTTAAAACTCTGCTGTTTGTTTTGGGCCTTTTCCCAGCATCCCAAAGGTACCAAAAACTTTTTCTTTCAAAATTTGTTCCATTTTTCCAAAAGGTTTCCCAAAACGTTCTTTTTTTATTAGGTAAAAGGTGCCTTTTTTGGGTGGGTTTTGGATTTTTAATGTCCCTTTCTGACTTAGACTGCAGTTTGGCTTGATACAAAATTTTAAAAAAATTTGAAAACCTCAAGCTGGAGACAAACCAAAATTTGGGGGACAAAAATTCAAGGCTTAAACACAAGGGCCCCCGAAACCGTTTTTTTAAAAAAAAAAGGTTATTAGCCCGGGGGAAAGCGACCCACCCGCCGTTTAAAAGCGGCCCACACCCGGGGAAAGGCAGTCCACCGCCTGTTGATGTACCTCACCCCCGACAAAACCCCCACTAGCGAAAAGGGCCCCGGGCCCTTGTTGTGTTTTTAATTTTTAATGGACTGGTTACTTTTTTTTTTATTTAAAAATTAAACCGGCCGAAATTTCCCAAAAGTCCCCCAAGATGGGCAGCCATATAAAAAAACCACTTTCCCTATTGTGGGAAAAAACCCCCAAAATAAAAAAACCCGCCTATTATGCCAGGTATTTGCACCAAAGCGCTTTTGGCAGTTTAACTTTTTTAAATAGGTTTGCTAATGGGGCAGTTGTTTTCAAACCCAATTTTTACCGGGTTTGAGGCGTTGGAGGGCTTTTTGGTTTTCCTGTTGGGGCATTTCCCATTTAAATTTGGCAAAAACCCGGGTTTTAGGAAAAGGAAAACCCCAAAAACGGCGTTAATTTTAATAAAAAATTTGGGTAATCCCTGCTCTCTAAAAACCAGAGCCCCTTATTCTTTTGCTAGCTTTAAGTATTTCAAAAATTTCATTTTTTTTATGGGTTTCTCTGATTTTCCCAAATTTGGGTTGCTTTTTTTTCCCTCTGTTATAAAACCAAAACGCCGCAAAACACGTTTGCCTTTTCTTTCATTAAAAATCCTGGATTTTTCCCTGTTTTCTAGCCTTTTCTTCTTGTCCAAAATTTTTTTATATCTGTTTGGGCCAGTTTTTTTTTTTTTTTTTTTAAATCTCTCTTTTAGTCTTTAAAATTTTCCCCAAAGTTGTTTTTTAGTTCTTCGTTCGTATTTGGGTTTAAAAAGCAGATTTAAAATGGGCCAAAGAGTTCACGCAGAGAAAGTTTTATACCCCAAATTTTCATCGTAGACAAAGGGAGGATCAAAAAAATTTTTTTAAAAATGCTTTTTCTTTTCCCGGACTCAGCTCACCTTCTCTTTGCCTAGGCAAATTGGGGCCCGTAATGGTCCCCTAAATTTAAAAAAACCTGGGTTTCCTCAAATTTGGTTAGGTTTATCTTTTTTTTGATTTAAACGGGGGGGTTTTGGGGGGCGATTTTTTTATTTCAGTTGGGTTTTGGGCCCAAAAAAACCGCCCCTTTTTTTGTAAAAGTCAAAACGGGGCATCGGGCCCTTGGGATTTGTTGTTTTAATGTTTTTGCATCGGAAGGGAGGCAGGGGCCCTGTTTAATTGTTTTTAGAATTAAAAAATTGGGCCCGGTTTGGCTTTGTAGTATTTTTCGGGGGCCTCCTTCACTAGTCCTAATTTTACAAAGGGGCCGCCTTTCTTTTTTCAAAAATCTTTTAGGATCGAGAAATTTTTCTGGCAGGCCCTTTTTTCAAAACTTTTTTTGGGAATAAATTCAATTTATTCGTGGGGCAATAGTTCGGGGGACGGGTTTTTGGGGAATGAAGAACCCTTTTACCCCTTCCCAAATTTTTGGGGGAACGGGGTTTAAAGGGAAGTAAAGAACCTACACCCTTTGGGGCTGTCTGGGGATTTTAAAGGGACGCCCCTCCCAAGTTTTTTGCTATGAAGGCCCCAAATTTCCCTTCTTTTTTTCTTTTCTTAAATTTAGGGACTAATCGCGAAAAAATCTTCGCCGCCATATTTTTATTATTTATTATTTTTTGGGTTTAATAAAAAATTTTTAAACCCATACGGTTTGCGACCTTGATCCTTTTAAAGAAAAGCGAAGGGCCCCGGGGGCCCCATAAAAAGGCAAAGAAGACTTTTTGCGCGTTTGTAAAATAATTTTTTAAACAATTGGCCCAAATAAAAATTGTTAACAGTAAAAAAAGAATTTTAGTGACCCCCGGGCCTGACGTTTTGTTATAATGCCAGGAAATTGCCGGGGCTTTTCATTCAAAATGATATTAAGGTCGACGGCCCCTTAAATGCAAACGGGGCTTTGCAAAACCGGGGCGGGGCCATCTTTTAAAAATTTATGGAAATTTAAAACGGGGAAGGGGAGAGAAGTCTTCTACGGGTTTTGCGCAGACTTTTTTAATCTCTATTTTTGGACCCTTTTGGCTCCCAAAAGAAAAGAAAGAAAAGAAAATTTTTTTCAGGGGGTTCCAGAGTCCAAAGGGTTTTAAAGCACGGTTAAATTTGTGAAAAGAGAAAGGGGGAAGCCCGGGGGGAGCCCAGGAAATTTTGGGCCGCGGGGCTTTTAAAGAACGTTTTTGGGCCCCCCTCTAGATTTTAAAATAAATAAAACCCCCAAAATCAGCCATATTACCAAAGGCCCCAACTAAGGGGAAAAAAATTTTATTTTCCCAAAAACCAAAAATTTCAAATTGACAGCTTTTTGGGTTTTATTTTTTTCAGATGACCCCCCAAGAAGGTTCATTTCAGTAACATCTTCTTTTAAAATTTTGACGTTGTTACAACCCCTTGAACAAAGTAGTTTTAATCTTAAACCATTTATAAAAGTGGGGCCCGGGTTGTTTACTTTGAAAGATTTTTTAACCCCACGTCTAGCGATTAAAACAACCCAAAGACCCCCGTCTGGGAAATAGCTTTTAAGAAATTTCCCTTTTAGGTCCCTAAAGGGGGTTCTCTTGCTTTTTACTAAACCCTCAGCCCCTTTTCAGAGGAATCTGAGGTTTTTTTACAACCCAAAATTTTTGGGAGCAGTTGTCTTGCACAGTGAGGGCAACCCTTTTCGGGTTGTATTAAGCTGGAATTTTTCCCCGGGACCAACATTTTGGATAAAAATAAGAAAACTGTTTGCTGGAGGCAGACAGACAACCCCCACACACCCGATCTTGTGTTTTTAAAAAATTTCACCTTCACGTTTGTAAGACTCGAAAGTTTCCCCCTAAAGACAAAAAATTGGGGACTATGGTCTGGTTTTTTAAAACCCCGTAGAAAAAAAAGTTTGGCAACGGGAGTGGAAAAAAAGGGTGGGGTCAGTTGGCATCCCTTTTCATTTTTTTAAAAAGGAAAGAGGAGGAGAAAGGGGGAAAAAGTTAAAAAATGCACGTTTTTTTTGGGTTTAGCCCCGCCCCACTGAAACATTAAAAAAAATTGGCTGAAAGAAAATAGTTTTTTAAAAGATGGAAAGTTTGAAACTTTTTGCCCAAAAAACCGCCCCTGTTGCTTTTTTTGTGGGATTCCCGGGGTGGGGGGAAAAATTTGTTTTTTCGTGCTTGTTTTGGTTAAAAACCCAGTTAAAAGGTTTTTCATTACGATTTACATTTTTTAAAATTCTGCACAACCATTAAGCAAAACAAGTCTTAAAAAGAAAGGGTTTTTTTGGGAAAGGAAAATTTTTTTTTAGTTGATCCTATTGAAAAAGCTAAAGTGACTGTTTAAAAACATTACTATAGGCTATTTGAGGGAAACCGAAACGTGTTTATTATTGTTGCCCTTTTTCAGCCGAACAAGCCCTTTTTTTTAAAAAAAAGAAGGACTCTGTTTTAGCGGGCCCCTTTAAAGCGGAAGCACGCATTAGTTTCTTTTTGGGGCTTTTTTAACTAAAAAAATACAAAGGGTTTGGTTTAAAAGACTTTAGTTTCCAGTTAAAACCCGTCATTTTATTTTTTACTAAGGCCCAGAGATAGTTTTGAAGAATGTTTAGTAAAAAAAATATTTTAAATAAGGGAAAGGAAAAACTAAAAAAAATAAAAGAGCCAGAGAAAAATCAAAGCACCCCCTAAAACTTGCTTACGGCCCCAAAACCCACCAGTTCAATGTTTTCCCTTATTTTTAAAAATTGCTCATTATAGTTGTTTATAAAAAATTGTTTATATTAAAAAAAATGTCTCGGGGGCCAAAATTCAAAGCGGAGTTAGCCCCAAAAATTTGCGTTGCAGAAAGGAGATAAAAGTTCTAGCAAAATACAAACTGACTTTGACCCAAATTGGAATTTTGGGGAAAAATGTTTATGGATTTGATTTACACCAAACGAGGGGGTTTTTTAAAAGAATAGAAATTAAAGTTTAAAAAACGACAGCAATTTTCCTCCCCTGGGAAGAGATAAAAAATTTTTAAGGGGGCAAACAAATTTTGGCAAAAAAGGTTTTTTCAAATTATAAAGAGAGACCCTGGGGCGTTGTTTCCTGACATTAACTGGGTTTAAAAAGTTTAAAATTGCGAAAACCCCCCATTTTTATACTTTGATAAGAAATAAAATTTTTTAGAAAAGCTTTTAAATTTAAGGACCCCTTTCCTTGCTGGGCCCTAGTCCGGAACACAACAGAAAAAGCAGATTGAAAAAAATTTAAGAAAGGGCTTTTTTAATATTTGTCCCGGGAAAAGAAAGAAGTCCTTGTAAAGTGGGGGGCGACACCGCCCGGCTTAGAATTTTAAACCCAAAAATAGAATCACTGTTTAAAAAAAATGACGATGCTTTTCGTTATTTTACTCCAAGGGGTTTTGATCCTAGTTTGCCAGAGATACTTTTAACCCAAAAAGGTGTTAAAATTTAAAGTCTAAAAAAATTGGAGGGGCCCTCTTAGGCTTGTTATTGTTTATTACTAAAAACGGGGATGAAATAAACACTTCTTTTATCTTCTGACAAAGTTACTTTGATGGTTGACAAAGCAAAACTAACAGTACTCGTTTTTAATTTTTATTAAGTATTTTGGGATTTTTTTCCCTTTTTACCCCTTGTTGATGAAGTGTTGCCAGAAGGGGTGTTAATAAGAAAATTGTCCCAATTTTTAAAAAAAAAATTTTAAATTTAAAAAATTTGGTTGACCCCAGGTTTCAAAAAGTTTAGGTTAGGGGCAAAAAAACCTAAAACTTCAAGAAAGAAATAAAAAGTGATTGGGAAAATTAAAAAATTTATAGGGCTACAAAGTAAAAAAATATGCTAAATTTTTAAATTTACTTTTTTCTTATATAATCCCCGGCCCTCATCAGCTTTAGCGAGCGAAAAGTGCTGGGCCCGGGGGTTCCCTCTTTTAGGGGCGGCCTTTTAAGCCGGGCCCCTTTTTTGCTTTTAGGGAGCATTTGTTTGGGTTTAAAGGTTTTGGGTTTTTAAGGGGTCTTTGATTGTGAGTGCGGTTTTAAAAAAATTAAAACGCCAAAAACTACAAAAGCAAAATGCCATTGTGGCCCCTAAGCATCCGCAAAATTTTTTGTTCTTTAAAGACTGAGAATAAAGAAAAAAAGCATTGCAGGTGGGAAAACATTACGGCTGAAAAATTTTTGAGCTTTTAAAGGGCTGATGGTGAGGATTACGACGGCAAAAAATGAAACTTCAAAGGGATTTTTGGGAGAAAGACTTTTACCTTCGCAACGGGTAGACATGAGACAATCAAAGAACTTTGAAAAAAAAAAGGAAAACCCAATCATTTTAAACCCAAAAAATTAGACAAAAAATAAGTTGTGAACTAAAAAAAAATAATTCATAATTTTAAACCCAAAAAAAAAATTTTAAATAAATCATAAGTTTAAAAAAATTAAATTACTATTTTTTTTAAAAAAAAAACTAATCGGCCTGTGTTTTTTGGTGGGCCCCCCCAAATTGGAAACTCTTCACGAAAAAACCCGATCTTTTTGGGGCAGGTTTTTTTGGGTCGTGAAGAAAGAGTTTCTTTTAAAATAATAAAAGGAGGGGTTTTGTTTTTCAAAATTTTTCTTTAAAAACTTCATTATGGGTCTACGTTTCATAAAAGGGCGTTGGCTTTTAATTCTAACTTCGCCCCTTCCCCTTCCGGCGCATACAAGTATCAAAAATTTAGTCCAAACGGAAGTTTTTTTGATTCCCGGGGGTTTTTTTTGTCTTCAGTAATGCTAATTTTTTTTAATTTGATCGCGCTTACTGGTTTAAAAGCCCCGTTGTTTTAGATTCTTCATTGTTCATGGGCGTTAAGACTGCCGGCAATCTCCTGCCCCCCATTCTGTTTTGCGTTTTTTGTCCAAAAGGTTTCTCTATGCTTTTTGATGGGGGAAAAACCGGGTCGCTCAGCTAGTTTCTTTTTTAAAGTTTTCAAATAAGCCTGGAAAGCGGAAGGGTTGCCCGGGAACCCCTCTCTTAACTGTAACCCGATGTCTTAAAAGCATTTGGTTTTACAGCTTTTTTTTTAAATTCTTCCCCAATCATAAAAATGAATCAACCTGGGGAATACTTTAATGGGCCTCGCATGTATATTTGTTTGTTAAACCCCACAGCCACAGCAGTTGGTTTTTCCCTTTTTAAAGGCTCAGAAATCTTTTACCCGAAGCCATGTCAACAACAGTAAAGAGCATAAAAAACTTTTTTCTTTTTAATTTTGTTGTAAAGGGAATTAAAACAAGCCATCTGGTGGGTGTAAATTGGGAAACTGGTTTAACAAATTAGGTCTTATTATTTTTTTTGGGGGGCAGGCAGCATATTTGCCAGATCGTTGTTTAAAACCAAGGTCTTTGCTTCTGATTCGGGACACCCTAGACCCTTTAAATCAGTTTTTCTTTTGGGGGCCTTTCCCTTTTCCCCAATTTACCCCTCTAGGTAAATTTAATATATTTTTTTAACTTGTACGCCCAATAAGAAGGGGATTTGTTTTT
>JAMYXO010006743.1:10000-13121 GCA_033310375.1 Conus canariensis | reverse complement strand
TGTTTAAATACACTGTTGTAGCCGCTTAAATAGAAACGTCTGAAATTGCTCTTTGATCATCAAAAATCCTATGAAGTGACGCTGTTCCCTCCATTGGAGCACCAGCATATTTAGGCTGTGCGTGGATGGACGGTATATTCATTGAAAGAGGTCCGATGAACTTATCCGAATTTTGTTGAGCCCTGAGGTGTCCTGCACGCAGGTTTTTCCTGACTGATCTGAATAGAACTTCTGTCTGGCTGTCGTACATGCCATCCCAGGTCTTTCTGTAACCCAGTAGTCGTTTGCATGGTGACGTAACCTGAAAACTATGTGATCTGTGTGCATTTTTACTCGAAGTAAGGTAGCAAAAGTTCTGTTGCAGGTCTGCACCTGAGACATTGGAAAAACCTGGTTCCAGCTTTCAGCCGCCAAGCTCCACTGGGATTGAAACTCGAAATACTTAGTTCGCATATGTGGCAGTCTAACCACAGAGATATAACACAGAACTGCTTCCATGGAATGCCATAGAAATCTGAACACAGGATAGAAAGCAGACAGTGATGAGCTCGTAACATGCTGCCTGCACAGCAGACGAGCTCTTTATACGTCAGGGGATAGGCAGGGATAAAATCAAGTGACCCATACACATGACTCGCAATCCTCCACGCCTTTTACTGGTTTCCCAATGCAGTGCAAAGACAGAGACATAAAGATGCTGCAGTGGGGGTGGTTTATTCACACTCGTCTTGTCAAAGCCGTTCATGCAGAGGGGATGGATGGTTGTAAATCTGGCGAAGGTTGTACGTTCTTCTTTGATGTAAATCGGCGGCCTTTGGCAGATCAATGCCCACATTCGTTTCTTCCAGAGCCACCATACTGTATAATGATGTAATGTTGACAGTTATTTGCGACAGTAGTGTGAAGAAAGAAAGGCGGGAGGAGGAGGAGAAAGAGGAGGAGGAGAAGGTGGAGGAGGAGAAAGGGGGAAGGGGAGGAGGAGGAAGATGAGGAGGAGCAGCAGCAGGAGGAGGAAGCTGAGAACATTTAAAACGAAGGAGAAGACTGCTTATCTGTAGTGACGACAGCGATGATGATGTCGACAGTTACGAAACGTATGGTGATAGTGATAATGGTGAATGCAAAGAGCAGAGGTCCAGGTCCAAGCAGAGCAAGAAGAACACGGAAAAGATGATGAAGACGTGGAGTAGAACAACAGCCACATTAACAAAGGTGAATGACAAAGAAGAAGGCAGAGAAAAAAAAGGTGGAAGACAAGAAGAAGGGTGACGAATAAAACAAAGACGAAAATACACACACACACACACACACACACACACACACACACACACACACACACACACACACACACACACACACACACACACACACACACACACACACACACCTGAGATCATAAGTGAAGGCCATATCGGCTGATAGTCTTAATAGAATGAACAGCTAGTATCTTATAACAGTGTTTACTATAGTGTCGATGTTGGCATGTCATAAAATGTAAGAAGGGAAAGCAAACAGCAAAAACAGAATCACTGGCCCGTCAATAAAAGGAACAAATTACAAAACAAACACAGCGCGTTTCGATCTATTTGACAGGACAAATGAAATTTGAAACAATGGAAACAAAGAATGATTATATAGACACATCTTTTCAATCTGGCTGCAAACTCTGGTCTTGGGAGTTCAGTCTTGGTTTTGTGATTTGTTTGTTCCCTTGCTTGGTGGCCGTCATTCTGTTTTTGCTCTTGTTTCAATTTCAACCTTCTGTCATCCCTCTTTTACACCATGGGAAAAACCGTAGCAACTTTCTGGAACAAACAAGGGTGGATGGGCCACAGTGGTAGAACAAAAAGACAACAACAGCAAAACAAAAGAAATATCAGGATAAGACGAATGACTACAACTGAATTTTCAGAAAGTGAGGATAGAATCTATATTGACAGATCTCCCAACATCCTCACAGGGACAGTCGGAGATAGTGTGGCCATCCTCTGTCCTTGCGCCAGTGTCTTGGCGCTCCCTGGCCGGCCGTCTGGGGTGGTATGTAGGAAGATCCGAATAGTGCTCTTTGAACATTACGGCTGTTTCCAAATTGCTATCCTTGGCGTTTTGGCGAACACGGCTTTTCCCATTTCTTTTTTTTCCTTGCAGTACCATCTTCTGTGCCACTTCAGTGGCATTGCACCCACGCCGCTCCTTTCGAGCCCCCATCCACAGCCACAGGCCGTCCTGGCCTGCCGCTGCCCCGGCACTGGGAATCCACAGGGAGCAGTCAATGTCAAGTCGTTGGCTTATCCCAATTTGGTATGCAGGAGTGGCTAGTTGCTCTTGAATAACTATCATGAAGGAGTGGCTAGTTGCTCTTGAATACCTATCATGAAGGAGTGGCTCGTTGCTCTTGAATAACTATCATGAAGGAGTGGCTCGTTGCTCTTGAATAACTATCATGAAGGAGTGGCTCGTTGCTCTTCAATAACTATCATGAAGGAGTGGCTAGTTGCTCTTGAATACCTATCATGAAGGAGTGGCTCGTTGCTCTTGAATAACTATCATGAAGGAGTGGCTAGTTGCTCTTGAATAACTATCATGAAGGAGTGACTCGTTGCTCTTGAATAACTATCATGAAGGAGTGGCTCGTTGCTCTTGAATAACTATCATGAAGGAGTGGCTAGTTGCTCTTGAATAACTATCCAAGAAAAGAATGGTCGGATCGTGTAGTTTATTTTTAGAATCAGATAAGATCGTTTGCCTGTTTCGTTGTCAGTTTACAGAGTCTGTTGCAACTGGTTAATGATATCAGCTCAGTAATGAACTTTCTATAGAAGACAACACATAACTCTACTTTTAAGGTCGAAGAAGTTTCTATGCTCTTTATCTTTTATTTCAGTGTTCAGGAAGGCATCAAAACTTAAAGTATTGAATTTCATTTGTAGTAACGAAATACAGCAAGTCATGTTGACGTCATGTCGTTTTACATAGGACGTGCGTGTGTACGCAAAAGAAACACAGTCAAGGAATCCCAAGTTTAGTGAATATGAACTCTGTTCAACGATGGGGGAGACTGACCTGTTTGAAATACACTGTTGTAGCCGCTTAAATAGAAACTTCTGAAATTGCTCTTTGA
>JAMYXO010006743.1:0-5000 GCA_033310375.1 Conus canariensis | reverse complement strand
GGATGAGAAAGAACAAAGAAAACAAAGCAGGAAGAGGCTGGAAAACAGGAAGACAAACAGGAGGAGGGATAGAAGAAAAGAAACAAAGGGAAGGGGGAAACGGAAGACAGAGGAGGGAGAGAAGAACAAGAAAACAAAGCAGGAAGAGGGCTGGAAAAGGAAGACAAAGGGAGGGATGGAAGAACAAAGACAAGCAGAAGGGCTGGAAAAGGAAGAAAGGAGGAGGGATGAGAAAGAACAAAAAAAACAAAGCGAAGAGGGCTGAAAAGGAAGACAAACAGAGGAGGGATGAAAAGAACAAAGAAAACAAAGCAGAAGAGGTGGAAACAGGAAGACAAAGGAGAGAAGGAAAGAAAAGAAACAAAGAGGAAGAGGGGGAAAAGGAAGAAAACAGAGAGGGAGAGGAAGAAGAAAAGCGGAGATGAAACGAAAAACAGGAGGAGGGATGAAAGAAGAGAAAGCAGAGGGTGAAAGGAAGGAAAAGGAGGAGGATGAAGTAAGGGAAGAAAGAGGATGAAGGTAAGGAAGAAAGAGAGGGATGAAAGTAAGGGAAGAAGGAGAGGGAAAGAGAAGGGTAAGGGAAGAAGAGAGAGAATAAGGAAGAGAGAGGGATGAATAAGGAGAAGAAGAGAGGGATGAAGTAAGGGAAGAAGAGGGATGAAGGTAAGGGAAGAAGAGAGGGATGAAGGTAAGGGAAGAAGAGGGATGAAGGTAAGGGAAAGAGAGAGGGATGAAGGTAAGGGAAGAAGAGAGGGATGAAGGTAAGGGAAGAAGAGAGGGATGATAGGTAAGGGAAGAAGAGAGGGATGAAGGTAAGGGAAGAAGAGAGGAGATGAAGGTAAGGGAAGAAGAGAGGGATGAAGGTAAGGGAAGGAGAGAGGGATGAAGGTAAGGGAAGAAGAGAGGGATGAAGGTAAGGGAAGAGAGGGATGAAGGTAAGGGAAGGAGAGAGGGATGATAAGGTAAGGGAAGAAGAGAGGATGAAGGTAAGGGAAAAAGAGAGGGATAAAGGAAAGGGAAAGGAGAGGGTAAAGGTAAGGAAGAGAGAGGGATGAAGGTAAGGGAAAGAAGAGGGGATGAAGGGAAGGAAGAAGAAGGGGGTGAAGGAAGGGGAAGAAGAGAGGGATAAAGGGTAGGGAAGAAGAGAGGGATAAAGGTAAGGGAAGAGGAGGGATAAAGGTAAGGGAGGAGAGGGGTAAGGAAAGGGAAAAGGGGGGATGAAGGAAGGGAAAAGAGGGGATGGGGAAAAGGGGAAAGGGAGGGGGATGAAGGAAGGGAAAAAGAGGGGTGGGGGAAGGGAAGAAAGGGGATGAAGGTGGGAAAAAAGGGGATAAGGTAAGGGAAGAAGAGGGGTGGGAAAAGGGAAAAGAGGGGGGAAAAAGGAAGGGGAAAAGGAGGGGAAAAAGGAAAGGGAAAAAGAGGGTGTAAGGTAAGGGGGGAGAGGGTGGGTGGGGAAAAGAAAGAGGGTGAAGGAAAGGGAAAAGGGGGGATAAAGGTGGGGAATAAGAGGGTGAAGGGGGGGGAAAAGAGGGGAGAAGGAAGGGGAAAAAAGGAGGGTGGGTGGGAAAAGGAGGGAAAAGGAAAAGGGAAAAAGGGAGGGATGATGAGGAAGGAAGGGGGGGGGAAAGGGTAAGGGAAAAGGGGGAAAGGGAAGGGAAGGGAGAGGGTGGGAAAGGGAAAAGGAGGGATAAGGGGAAAGGGAAAAAGGGGGTGAGGAAGGGGAAAGGGGGGGGATGAAGGTAAGGGGGAGAGAGGGATGGGAAAGGGGGGGGAAGAAAAGGAAGGGGAATAGGAAAGGGGAAAGGGAAAAGGGGAAAAGGAGGGAAAAGGATGAAAAAAAAAAAAAAAAGGGGGGAAAAAAGGGGGGAAGGGAAAAGGGGAAAAGGGGAAAAGGGAAAAAGGGGAGCAAAAGGGGAAGGGGGGGAGGAGGGGGGGGAAAAGGGGGGAGGAGAAAAAGTAAAGGGAAGGGGGAAAAGGAAAAAGGGGGGGAAAAAAAAAAACAAAGGGGGGGAAGGGGGGAGGGGAAAGAAAAGAAAAAGAAGAAAAAAAAAGAAGGGGAAGGAAAAAGAAAAAGAAGAGGAGGAGGGGGGGAGGGGGGGGGGGAGGGGGGGAAGAGGGGGGGTGTTGGCACAATAAAAACGATAAAGACTGCCCCAACAATGTAAAACCCGATTCCATCAGAATAAAAAAGGCGTTAAACGTAATAACCCCCCAACCCTTGGAAAATCGAAATTGGGCACGTCCTGAGGGTGATAGGCATAAGTGGGGAAATTTTAGTGTTTATTGGTTTCGAACCAGGCCGGTCTTCTTTAAAGGTGAAATAGTGATTTTTGTTGTGGTTCTCACAAAGAAAAAAAAAACCCCTACTAGTACAAACCAATGCGTGCATTCTTCTCTCTCTCTTCCTTCTTCTTCTCTCTCTGCTGTTGTTGTCTGCTGTTTTGTTGCTTCTTCCTGTCTCGTTTGCTCTGTCTCTCCTCTTCTCTCCTCCCTCCTTTTTCTCCTCTCTTTTTCGCAATGTCTTTCAAGGGGGAAAAAACCCCCCTCCCCTTTTCCCCCTTTTCTCCGGCCCTAGTGTAAACAAAACAAATCAAGGGAAAGTTTGTGGAGAGCTTTTTTAAAGTTTTAGCATATACTGGCTCCGCTCTTAAAAGTGCCAACAAAAAAATGAAAAAAAAAAAACCCGTGAATTGCTTTGCTGCATCCTCCCGGGGGACCCGGTTTCATTTTGTTCAGTGGTGGTTGTGAACGCTTCAAACCGGTTTTTTGCATTATATCTTTTTTTGATGAGTGTGGCTTTGTGATTTGGTGAACTGGGGAGAACGGACCCCGGGACCCGTTCAGTACCATTGCGATGGTTCCAAATGGTAAAAAATGGCGGCATGTTTTCTTCCTTTTGTTTTAAATTATTTGCAGTTGTGGTTTACTAAATAAAAAAAAAGGTTTAAGGCCTTCTGGTGAAATAAATATGAAACCGGTGAGGGGTTTTAAAAAAAAAGCAACATTGCATCTTTTTCCTTCTGTTGTTTTGTCTATCTGTTTCTGTCTCCCTCTCTCTTGCTTTTTTTTCTCTCCCGGAACTGGTTACATGATACGACAGGGCGGAGGGGGACAGCAGAAGGCGACAAGGCACAAATTCCATAACAAAAAATTTAACATAAATACCAAAATCTTCCATGCCCGGGTCTTTAAATTTTTTTTAAAAACTCCCTAGTATGATTTTAAGAGAACAGAAAAATAGCTAAAACTTGTGATTTTTTAAAAAGGTTAAAGCTATCCATGAAAGCTAAAGAAACGGGTGTTAAATGTTTTTTTTTTGGAAAAAAAACTGTCGTTCATTTAGTAGCTGTTTGATAAAAAAAATAAATTTCACCCTCTTTTATTTTCTGCTTTTGGAGATCTTGTTCGTATTCTGCTATTTGTTTTTTAACATTTAAAAACCCTCGTTAAATTTTCGGAAAATTTAAAAAATCCTTTAAAACCCAAAAAAACCTTTAAACCCCATTAAAAAGCACCGTCTCCAAAAATTTTGGGAAAATTGGTTCGGCGCAGAGCCCCAGAGTTTTTTTTTTTAGAAAAAGTTTAAACTATTTTCGCCCCAACAAATTTTTTTTTAAAAGCTTTGTTTTTTTGGTAAAGAAAAGTAAACCCCGAATTTTTTAAAATTGTATCCCTTTCCAGGGAATATTGGGTGTCCCCCCCACCAGAGTGTGTCAGCCTGGGGATCAAAAATTTTCCTTTTCTCCCCCAGGGGTGCTTTCCATTGAGAAAATTTCCATTTCCCAAAGGGCCCCCGGGCCCCTCGTGGACCACAGTTATAAAAATTAATTTTGTGTTCCGTGTTCCCCCCGGGGGATTTCGTCTTTTAGTAAAAAAAAAGTCCCCGCGTCCATTTTTAAGGGGGTCCCGTTATTGGGGTTTTTTCCATTGTACGAATGAAAAAATTTTGTGCGTGCGTGGTGCGTGCGTGCGGCGGGGTTTTTGTGTGTGTGTGTGTTGTTGTGGTGTGTGTGTGTCTGGTGGGTGTGTGTGAGTGGTGTGGTGTGTGTGTGTGTGTGGGTTTGGTTGTCTGGGGCGTCCGTGTGCGTCCCCTGGGCGCGCGTGCGTGCGTGGGGTGCGTGGGGTTTGGTGTTTTTGTGTGTGTGTGGGTGTTTTGGGGTGCAAAAAAAATTGGGGGAGCCCCCGTTTGGTAAAAATTTTTTCTCTGTTGCTGTGCAGAGGGCAAGGGAAAAGAAAATCCCCTTGCTGGGCCGTGCGGGTTAGATTACTGGGAGATGTTGGGTTTTTTCATTTTTCGTCGGAGTTATGTTTTATCATTCCTACGTGATTGGGGATCTTTGAAAAAATATGTTTAGTGGGAAAGGTTAAGATTTTTTTTTGACTGAGATAAATTTTTTTAAAAAGGCGCCATTTCTAAAATAATTTCAGGCTGCCCCGGCTGTAGTTTTTTATTCCCCGAGTTTTTTTCGGAAAATCCCAAGGCTTCTAAGCTTGTAGAAAGGGAATGAAAAATGCTTAAAATGTATCAAAAAGGAAAAAAAAATATAAAAGAGGTGATACGTTGAAATGGTAGTGGGGGTACCAAAGGACAGAAGATGATCCCTCTCTTTTTTCCTCTTTCTTTCCCTTTCTCCTTTCTTTTGTGTTAACCAGGGGCATGGGGGTGATTTCTGTTTTTTTAAAAGTCTAAGATCCGCCCCCGAAACAAAAAAACCGGGTAAAACCCAAACCTGGACCCTTGTAAAAGGAAAAAAAAAAAAAACCCAAACCTTCTAGTCATTTAAAAAAAATTCAGTCCACATGAAACCCAGCATTCTAGCACTGGCGGATGAAGCCTAAAAAAAGGAACAAGCCGAGGTTAGTTAGTTTAAAAATCATCTGAATTAAAAAACCTGAAATTTTCTTCTAAAGCATAAAAATCCCCAAGGTTTGTGTATTAAAAATAGATGAAGCTGTTGAACATGGTCAATTTTCCCCTTTTTAATGCCTGTTTTTTATTT
>JAMYXO010000673.1:5000-39993 GCA_033310375.1 Conus canariensis | reverse complement strand
TTTCCGTTTTTGTTTTTTGGGCAAAACGAAGTATGAACACCGCACTTTGTCACTATTGATTTCCCTCCATTCCCTTTCCCCCCCTCTCTCCCCGCCCAAATACACCTGTGTTTAGAGTGGTGATGTGTGTGTGCGCGCGCGCGAAAGAGACAGGAGAGGGGGAAGGGGGTGGGAGAGAGGAGGAGAAGGAGTGAGAGAGAGGGAGAGAGGAAGGGTGGGGACGGAAAGATGGGGAGAGAGGAAGAGGAGGAGAGAGAAGAGAGAGCAGAGGAGGACGAAGACAGACAGCATTAGATCCTTCGGAAATATTCAACAAATCTGCGTCCCGTCCGTCTTAAAATATTGTTCATACTCATTTGTCAGGTTCAAGTCAACCTTACTGTTTACAACGGAGCGATCACGGAGGTCTATTACGGACTGGTTTTTTAGCTTCAACAAAATAAACATATGAATTTTTGGGAAAAGATGGTCTCCCCGAAGGTTGCACTACCCCAGTGATGCTGATTAAGGGTACATAGGGTAGAATAATACCGAGTCAAATAATAACGTTTTCACGATGAAAACAATTATCATAAAAAGAAAACAAACCTTTCTTTAAACTTTTTTGGGGAAACGTCTGTGTTCAGGTGGTAAGCAGGAAGTATAAAGTGATTTATATAAGTTTTAAAGCTTGGTCATTTGTCGGGGTTTTTTTTTGCTTTCTCTTGTTTGTTCGTTTTTTGGGTTTTGTCTGGGGAAAATCCGAATGGTCGAAACGCTTTTAGTCTAAGTTTCATTGTTTGTTCATCAGGGATGGTAACACCACTTTTCATCCTTCCTTCAACCCTCCCCGCTGTCATACTGTTTGCGACCCTTCCCTGGAGCGGAAGGGGAAAGGGGATTGTCCGTTTTGACAGCGGTTCGTGCATTTTTAGGTGGGCACATTTTTTGCAATCAGCTGAAGACTCTCCAACTCTGGATGCATAACCTTAATCACCCTCCCCCCACCCCCCCCTGACCACCACTAAGTGTACAAAATCTCATTTTTTGAAAAATTGATAAATTGTGATTAAAACGTGTGGGCATGGGAGTTGCGTTTTCCTCCCTGGCTGAATAAAACCTTATATATATATGTAAAAAAAAAAAAAATTTAAATCCAAAGCAAAGCCTTCACTGATAACCATGCCAGCAGTCGGTGAGGGGGACGGGAAGGTGGGGAGGATGGGGGACGGGGGAGGGGGGGGGGGAGGGGGGTAGAACGTCCGCTGCCTCTCTCTTCCTGACCACAGAGCGATAACTCATAGATAATGGATAGTTGGGGAGGATCCCCCTTTATTTGCTGCGCACCCGGGGGAATCGATTTTTTTTTAACTTTAAACTTTATCAAAGGTTAGTGGCGCGACGCTCCGACGCTGCAGAGCTAGGCATCTCGCCCTGTCTGTTGTAAAGGTCAAGACTGCGTGGGGGAGCAAATAGTACTGGAAGCGTCACAGTCTGTTCAGACCAGTAGGCATGTTTTGCATGTGTGTTTGTGGTGTGTGTGTGTGTGTGTTTTGTGGGTGTTGTGTGTGTTGTGTGGGTTTGTGTGTGTTGTGTGGTGTGTGGTGCGTGCTTTGCGTGCGTGGTGGGTGTGTGTTGTGGTGTGTGTGTGTGTGTGTGTGTGTGTTTCATGTGCGTGACGTGGTGCGTGTGCACTTGCTGCGCGCGTGTGTGGCGCGTACACGTGGTGTGTTTGTTTGTGTGTTGTGTGTGTTGTGTGTGTGTGTTGTGTGGTGTGTGTGTGTGTTGCTGTTCGTCTTATTTTTGAAATCCATTACAAGAGAGAGAGGTGTGTTGTGTGAAAGAGAGAGAGAGAGAGAGGAGAGAGGGGGAAGAAGAGGGAGAAGAGAGAGAGGATTGAGAGGGAGGGGAGGGCGAGATAGAGTGCTCTACAGGTATAACCTATGGAATATGAAACAATGTTTTGTCCCTTAAAAAAAAGTTCTAGGTTTGCAATGCACGATTGGACGGGATGTTCCTAATCTCTTGAACGTAGCTGGGGGGTATGGGGAAGACTCAAAAAAGCACAAATAGTCAGTATTAACAAAACAAAAAAAAACACTAGAAGGCAGGGGCGGCGCTTAAGGACAAATCAAAGGTCTATAAGCGCAGCGCGCGCGAACACACCACACAACAACACACACCACCCCGCCACACACGCACACCACACACCCGCGCACGCACGCCACCACACACACCACACAAAAACACACCCCCCCCCCCCCCCCCCCCCACAAAACACACAATACGATATGGGCACAAAATAGTCAGCTGTTTGTCGTCCTTTTCTTTTCCTTCTTTTCCAACAAAACAAAACCACAAAAACCTCCTTCCCTTCACACACAAACCCAAACACCACACACACCCCACCACACACCCCACCCCAAAAACACCAACACACCCACACACACACACACACAAAACAGGAGTGGTGGTGGTGGGGAGAGAGGGGAGAAAAGGGAGAGAGAGAGAGGGGAGGAAGAGGAGAGGAGGAGAGAGAGGAGCTCTAAACTCCAAACAGGAAGATGTTGAGTTACGTACTATTTGGGGCTATTCCTTTACTTCTTCACCTTCCCTTATGGAGGAGGAGAAGGAGAGGAGAGGAAAGGGGGGAGAAGAGAGAGAGAGAGAGGGAAGGACGGACCCGGGAGAGGGAGAAGAAGGTCTACAATGCCCCTCTACACCCCAATCCGCTCATTTGCTGTTTGGTCATTCCCTGCAACCAGCACTTCACTATCCATTCCCTATTCCATTTCCCCCATCCCTCCCAGCATGAAAAACCCACAGGCAAGCAGTCTTGGGGAAAGGGAAATCTGAAATGGGCGGGAACAGTAAAACAGTAAATAAAAAAACAAGTGAGTAACTCTTTGCTTCCATAATGAAATATTTACCGGCCGTAACTCCAAAGGAATGCTGCTTACAACACCAGATCGCCTGGCAGAAATTAATAAAACACAGAGCCACAGAACACACACAAAAAAGGAAACATATTGTTTGTTCTGTATGCTCGGTGTTGTCATTTCTGCTGGAGGATTTGGTGTCGTATTTTGTCTCTCTGTTCTGTGTGTGCTTTGCGTTGTCGTTTCTGCATGGCGATTCGGTGTCGTATTTTGTCCTCTGTTCGTGTGTGCTTTGCGTTGTCGTTTCTGCATGGCGATTTGGTGTCGTATTTTGTCTCTTGTGCTTTGCGTTGTCTTCGCATGGCGATTGGTGTCGTTTTTGTCTCCTTGTGCTTGCTTGTCGTTTCTGCTGGGATTTGGTGTCGTATTTTGTCTCTCTGTCTGGTGTGCTTTGCGTTGTCGTTTCGCATGGCGATTTGGTGTCGTATTTTGTCTCCTTGTGCTGTGTTGTCGTTTCTGCTAAGCAGTATTTGTGTGGAGCTTTGGGCCCTGTAAATTTTCATCACGGGAGCAAGAGTTACCCTACTTGTTTGTTAGTCGGGTAAATAAAGAGCACTGACCAGCACCGTGTGGACCCCCAGGTAGAGGCGGCTGAGGCACGTGGTGAAGCACCAGAAGAAGGCCACGCCCATCACAGGGACCGTGGGAAGCTGAAACAGACAGAACAGCAGCGTGAAGGGTTTTCATTGGTCACCCATCTATCTCACAGTCAGGCAAGATATGACCAAGCTGCCGAAAACGTACACTCTTATAGAATACTAACAATATCGCACATTTTCAACATTTTTTTTAACATGCTCTTGTTCGTTATTTTATTTTAGTTTTGACATGACGACTTCATTTATAGTGGACTTGTCTTGTTATTCTACACGAATTGGGTATGAATACCATACACACGCACGTACATTATAAACATACACACAGACACAAACATCCTAACAATGCCAACTTCCTGAAGATTTTTGTTAAGGAGAGAGAGATGAGAGAGAGAGAGAGAGAGAGAGAGAGAGAGGAGAGAGAGAGAGAGAGAGAGAGAGAGGATTTACGACTGCAGCGTGGAGGAGTAGAAGGGACGATGGAAGCAAAACAACACACCTGCTGCTTTCAAATATATTTTTGACAAGTTTTGATTCAGATTTCTTAGTATCACAAGAAAAAAATCATCAAGAAGTGGCGGTGGCATTCAGAAGATTTCCTGTGGTAAGGAAAGGAAATCAGCTGGGGAGAGAGAGAGAGAAGAGAGAGAGAGAGAGAGAGGAGAGAGAGAGAGGAGAGAGAGAGAGAGTGAGAGAGAGAGAGAGAGAGAGAACTTTATATGCCAAATCTGAACGAGTTCTGAAAGAGAAAAATCAGAGCAAAAACGATCACTGGAAAACACACACACACACACACACACACACACACACACACACACACACACACACACACACACCTAAGAATGTAAAAATCTACGGCCCCACTCGGTCGTTTATCAATTGCTACTCTCATCCAACCAGAAGCACACTTACCTTACACACCACCACAACAACCAAACATCGCCCCGTGTGTGTGTGTGTGTGTGTGTGTGTGTGTGTGTGCGGTGTGTGTGTGTGTGTGTGTGTGTGCGTGTGTGTGCGCGCGCGCGCGTGTGTGTGCGTGTGTGCGTGCGTGCGTGCGTGCGTGCGTGTATGTGAACGCGCTCGCACGGTGCGTGCGTGCGTGCGTGTGTGTGTGTGTGTGTGTGTGTGTGTGTGTGTGTGTGTGTGTGTGTGTGTGTGTGTGTTAGAGCCAGTCTGACTGCTTATTAAAGTAGACAAGCGAATGCAAGACCACGATCTCTCACAACCTGGTTTCCGGTAACGATACCTCGAAGTCAAGGTTAAGATCATAAGGTCACCTAAGGGGTAATCTGATTTCGGTATCTGCTGACGACAGCGCTACAAGATTTTGATAAGTACCAGTCGCGATGAAACTTAGGACGAATTGCACCGTCTGACATATATAATTAATAAATACACGAAAGCAGGATAGTCGGGAAAGGAGACGCATTTCGACAACTTTCTACCGATTCAGCTACTTCCGTTAATAATCCATTCATCTTCTACACAAACCAGAGAAGTGTTGAATGTAAGGGATACAAGTCAGTATGGAAATATTTTCGAATTAACGTGCCTCCCATCCCGCCTTTCCTCCTCCTGTTACACACACACATACGCACGCACACACACACGTACACACACACACACACACACACACCGCGCGCGCGCGCGCGCGCGCGCGCGCACGCTCGCAGTAAGGTTCGCTGATAGGTAGGCGTTATGATCTCAATTCTCATTCCCACCGCATCAATTCTCCACACCTGTTGTGATATTAACAACCGATCTGCAGTCAACCTGACGACACATGAACAGCGCTTTTATCACGTACCATTCGCCAGCAAGTTCACAGATAAGAATTCGACGAACCACACATGTGATAGGAATAACGATATCCAAGCACTCAGTTTAATTTTGAAATTTTAGATGTAGATGTAGACGCCTTTAGTTCCATTTTTGTAGGTTGTAAAACTTTGTGCAACCTGAACCATGTTAGCCTCCTGTGTGCACCTGTGCGAGTACTGTTCTCACATCGATTACTAGGCCCAGATTTGAACCCCTGA
Source organism: Conus canariensis (assembly GCA_033310375.1). Lineage (NCBI taxonomy): Eukaryota > Metazoa > Mollusca > Gastropoda > Neogastropoda > Conidae > Conus > Conus canariensis. The sequence goes on along the minus strand of JAMYXO010000673.1, from coordinate 34,437 downwards.
TTTCAATTAATATCAGAAATAGCACAGTGATAAGGAATTGCTTTAATAAAAGAGTTAGACATACAGGAGTTAATCATGGCTTTTAAGCCTTATCCTACTATCGGGAGACGTTGAACTCAATCCTGGTCCGTCCACCAAAGTAAAATATCCATGCGGAGTTTGCAGTTCGAGAGTCACATGGAAACATAAAGCCGTTGCCTATGACGTTTGCAATACATGGTATCACACTAAATGTATGTTATTAAATTCAGCAGTTTATGAAGCATTATGTAATAGTGATATATCTTGGACGTGTTTTACCTGCGGCTTCCAAAACTTTAGTTCGAGATTTTTTGAAGATTCTATTGAAGACTGCAGCTCAGAAAGCAACCGTTTTGACCTGTCTCACCAGATCGATCCCAAAAGAAAACTTGAAATTTTGTCCTAAGTTTGCATCCACCCTGATTCTAAAACTGATAAAATCCCAAATCATAAAGTGCAACCGAACTCCAAATCATTAAGAGAAAAGGATAAACTTAAATGCATAGTCGTAAACTTTCAATCACTTACCAAGAAAAAGGAAGAACTCAGTAATTTAGTCACCGAAAAAAAATTGATGTTGTAATTGGAACAGAAACTTGGCTAGAAACTGGAACATCCAGCAGTGAACTTCTAATGGAGGATTTTGATTATTTATAGAAAGGAGACTTGGAAAAATAGGTGGGGGAGTCTTGATTGCCATTAGGAAGAACTTAGCCAGTGAGTTTTTTATATCAAGGCAAAAATAGTGCAAGTTTATTTTGTAGGATTAATTTTAAGAATAAGAGACCTGTCATTGCTGGATCAGTATACAGCCCTCCAGACTCAGATGAAAATGTATGTTCGTCTATTTGCAGAGACATTTCTGACATTGTTTTGGCCAATAGGAAAGCAATATTATGGATTGGTGGAGACTTCAACTTACCAGATATTGATTGGCGTGAAGATGCCATACTTGGTAACCAATACAATAAAAATATTAATTCTCAGTTTTTTGATACCACCAAAGACCTTGGATTGGTGCAGTCAGTTGAAATACCAACACGTGGCAATGCATTCTTGGATTTATTTTTTACCAATTGTCCAGGCGCTTTAGGCAATCAGGAATTAATTGCAGGCCTGGGTGATCATGACATAATCCTCTTAGAGAGCAACTTCAACCCTTTCGAAGAAACCCCCCTAAACGTACCATCAGACTCTGGAACCAAGCAGACTTAACAAAATTACGCAGGGATACTCATGATTTCAATCGTCTTTTTTGAGGTCTCATAGTGTTAAAGATAATGTCAATGACCTTTGGAAGTGTATAAAAACTAACTTGGAATTTATTATGGATGACAACATACCTACTAAAATAACTTCAAGCAAGAACCACCAGCCATGGATTAATACAAAAACTAAACGTTTGTTGAGAAGGAAACATCGTTTCTTTAAGAAATTGAAACTACACCCTAATTCAGAAAGATTACTGACTAGGTATAAACATATTAAGAGAAGGTGTCAGAGAGAATGCAGGCTTGCTCATTCCAATTATGTTAATTCGATGATTTCAGAAGGTGATCATCAAAACAAGAAATTATGGTCTTACATAAGGAGTAAGAGACAGGACAACATTGGGATTCCAGACCTGAGAAACAACCAGAATAACCTAAAACAGGACCCTGAAGGGAAAGCAAATTTACTAAACAAGCAGTTTTGTTCGGTTTTCTCAAATCCCAAGCCTTTAATCAACGTTAGACTAAAGGATGATGATAAACTCCCTGAAATGCAAAACATCAAAGTAAACAAAGCAGGAGTATTTAAGTTACTGACCACATCAATGAAAACAAAGCTACTGGTCCTGATGGAGTTCCTGGCAAGCTCTTAAAATTATGTGCCAATGAATTGAGTGAGGTATATCAACTACGTTACCACGTTTCACTGGACCAGGGAGTAATACCTGATGAGTGGCGAGATGCGAGCATTGTTCCTTTATTCAAAAAGGGTGACAAAACCAAAGCAGAGAACTATAGACCTGTATCTCTTACATCCATATCAGCAAAACTACTAGAACACATAGTATATAGTAGCATAATGGATCATCTTGACAAATATGACTTCTTAAATAACGCCCAGCATGGCTTTAGACAGCGACGGAGTTGTGAGACCCAACTTATAACAACTCTCAATGATTTTAATAACTGTCTTAACAACAGACAGCAAATAGATGCAATTTTATTAGACTTTTCTAAAGCCTTTGATAAGGTTGACCATGAGGGCCTGCTGCTTAAATTAGAACACACCGGCATTGGTGGTTCTTTGCTAAAATGGGCTAGATCATTCCTCGTTGGGAGAACGCAGAAATTTGTTGTGGAAGGGTCATCATCCCAATGTAAACCAGCCTTGTCAGGTGTACCACAGGGAACTGTTCTGGGGCCCTTGTTTTTCTTAATTTATATAAATGACATAAGTAGAAATCTCTCTCCTGGAACTACTATAAGGCTTTTTGCAGATGACAGCTTAGTATACAGAACAATCAGAAGCAAGAATGATACACGCATTCTACAGGAAGATCTAAACGGTTTACAAGAGTGGGAAAGAACTTGGAAAATGGAATTTCATCCCCAGAAGTGCCAAGTGTTGCGTATATGTAATAAACGCTCGCCAACTAGATCAGAATATTCTATTCATAATACTATTCTTAAAGAAACCAATGCTGCAAAATATTTGGGCGTGATTATAGACAGTCGTCTCAATTGGAAAGAACATTACAATTTAGTATGTAAGAAAGCAAATAACATCTTAGCTTTCTTATACAGGAATATCAACGACTGCCTCCAAAAGGTTAAAGACGACTGCTACAAAACACTGGTTAGACCAGTACTGGAATATGGTTGCTCAGTCTGGGATCCTTACCATCTTAAGGACATTGATAACCTCGAAAAGATTCAGAAGAGAGCAGCACGGTTCGTAACAGGGAACCATATCAGAGAAAAGGGGAATACTAGAAAAAACACGAGGAAATTAGAATGGAAACCCTTAGAAGAGAGTAGAGCTTTTATCAAACTTAATATCTTCTTCAAAGGAAGAGCTAACTAATTGACATTCCAATGGAACAACTAGTATTGAATAAAAGTAGCACCAGGAGTGGCGGTCAATGTTATACCATACCTGCATCAAATATTCACAGCCACTTACATTCATTTTATCCTAGTTCTACGTACGGCTGTGGAACTCACTGCCGGGTGCCATCAAGATTGCCACAATTGCAGTCTCATTTAAAAAGCAAATTGATACGACAGTTTTGAAATCTGCATATTGACGATTTTTTATTTTAACTTCCCAGGTATTTTATGGTTACCTGGACCTGAATCTGGCCATTGCTTTTAACTTCTTGAATATCGAGTGCAACCCCTTGTTGCCAAGTTTGCTCCAGGGGCCAACGGACTGAGTCGCACTATTTTATGTTTTTTTATTTTACTTTTTAACATGCGCGCTGGTGACCTACTCGTTTTTGAGTGAACCATTTATTTTAGGAAGAAGAAGAAGAGGCCCCGTACCTCTCTATCTATCTGTCTCTATCTATCTACCTATCTATTTGCGAAAGAAACAAAGATGAAATCCAAACCTGATAGTCAAACACTTCGCCTCTAATTCAGCTCTTTTCTTGGGCGTATCGAACCCATCTCATCTTCACACAGGATAAATGCATTAAAGGCTCAAAATCAGAAAGGAAACCTTTTCTAAATATATTCCGCCATGAATTTTGTTCCCGCCATGCACCATAGACGGAAACGTTATCTGACTGGTGGCTGACATGACCTGCATTCTTCCTCACCGAATGGCAAGCTGTTGTAGTGCGAGGCCTGCACAGATATCGATGTCATCAGTTTTCGTTTCTTTCTTTTTGTTTGTTTGTTCCCCCCCCCCCCCCCCCCCCCCCCCCCCCCCCCCCCCCCCCTCCCCTCTCCAAATGAGGTCTGAAGGCACGTTCAATGTTTAATCCTTGTAAGTTGTTAAGCAGTTTACTTTTCGAAGAATTGTATGTCATGTTTGTCTAAATTCATAAACCTGAGCAAAATGATTCAATTCGAACTTGAGAGTTTATACTTGTCTCGGTCGTTTATATTAATCTCAGTAGCATCACTAACTGGATGCTGTACACTTCTTCTTTCTTTTAGTGTCCACAATCATCATGTTGATTATTCTGACACTTTTGTGTGTATGACCTTTTTTTTTTTATCCCGCTATTAAGGCAGCCATACTCCAACTTCGGGGAAGGTGCATGCTATGTGTAACGTGTCATCCATACCAACGGCCAAACTGACCTTCTCTTCCGGAAGTTGGTGACGGGATTTTACGTGTGTGCAAGATGTTGTGCGTGCGTTCACACACGGAACCTCGGTTTATAGTCTTATTTCGAAGGACTGTATGGGAAATGGAGTCAGAACCAATGTTAACTCTGAGGGAAAAATCCCCCTGTACCGAAACGACCCGGCGGAGATTCGAACCCGCAACCCCAAGATTTGAGTCCGGCGCTCTACCAACTGAGCTATTCCGGCCCCACTTGTGTAGGCCTAAACAGTTCTTTCCTTTTCTGTTCGGTCCTGTTCAGTGACGATCGTTTCTTCACAGAGTATGTGGTGAGAGTCAAATCAGTGTTGCAAAAGTGTCTGGTTGTTGCGATGTGTATGTCTGTGACGCCGAATGCACGATTTTGTTGGACATCGATCCCAGTTCGCATGACCACCAAAGATCCGGCTTACGCACGAGGTGAATTTCGACTGATTGAATTCGATAGGTTTTGATTAAAGTTACTTTCAAGTGATATATATGTGCAAGAAAAGATACTGTGGTGTGTTTGGATTGATTAGAACACATGCCTAATCGTTCACGACCTATTGTTCCCACTGTGAAGAAAAGAAACGCCCTCTTTACGTCAGTCAATATTCCGACGGAAAGAGGCCCAAAAAAGAGGAGGGAACCAGCGGTGAGTTTAACTCCAACCGCTCTTATCACACCAATCGACTTCTTAGAAAGAAAAACGATACACGCATTTGTTTTTATTTAATAATTTGTTTTTTTTTGTTTTTGTTTTTTTTTCGTTTGTTTCTTTGTTTGAATTTGGACTTTTACAGGCAATGAATTCTTCTCGAGTGGGTGCCCGGGAAAGACACGAACTCTTTCAGTGTAAAACTGTACCCTTGCCTTCCCGAAATTCTGTGTTGGTGATTTTCTCTTTTCTTTAACTCCCTTTGACTTTCTTTTTTTTTAAACTGTCGCCTCTGTCTGTGTGTGTGTGTGTGTGTGTGTGTGTGTTGTGTGTGTGTGTGTGTGTGTGTGTATGCATGTGTGTGTGTGTGTGTGTTTGTGGTGTGTGTGTGTGTGGTGTGTGTGTGTGTGTGTGTGTTGCGCGGCGCGCGCGCGTGCGTGCGCACTTTCTCTCTTTCTTTTTAAAAAAAAAGTTTTTCCTGTGTTTTTCAGTTGTTGTTACTGTTGTTGTTACTGTTGTGATTTGGAGATGAAAATCAAGAGGAATAACCATGGTCCCGGGTTCAGCTTATTCAGAAATGCCAATAGTTCACCTGTGTGTGTGTGTGTGTGTGTGTGTGTGTGTGTGTGTGTGTGTGTGTGTGTGTGTGTTGTGTGTGTGTGCATGCGCGCCCGTTAGGGAGACTTGTTTGCTGTTTCTTTCATGTGTTTTTTCCCACACGACAGTGCTTTTTGTTCTGCATGGTGCAACATTGAAGGGCCTCTTGTTGGCTTCAGTAAGGAAGGAAAAAAAAAAAAAAAAAAAAACAGACAAAAATATACATCGAAAGGGTTTACCTTTCCCAACAAAACGGAAAGATGGACATCGTACCCTATTAAAAAAAATCTCAAAAAGGGGTTTTTTTTTCTCATGGGACATGGGTCTTTGAGCTGGAAACCCGTTCACACACACACAACACAACCACAAAAACCACAAACACACACGCGCCGCGCGCAGAGTAATGAAAACCAAAAAAATAAATCGCTTAGGATTTTGCACGAGGGAAACTGCGGTTTTTGTTTCTTATGGTGACCTTATATATATATATTTATATTTATATATTTATATATATATAATATATTTATATATTATAAAAGAAAAAAAACTTGAGCCAAAATTTTTTGTGTCTTTCATTGCCTATTTTTTTACAACACTGCGTAAACCCCCTTTTTTTTTTCCTTTAAACCCCCTGTTGTGTGCTTGAAGTCTTTTTAAATTTCCCCTGATAAAAAAAAAAAGCAAGGGAATTTTTTTTAAATTAAAGTGACAAAAAGTTTTTCTTTTGGGGCCGTTTTTTAAAAAACATCCCCTTTTTTTTTTAAAAAAACAACTTTCGAAATGACGGTTTTCTTTCCCAAAACCCCCATTTCCCCAAAAAGGCCCTTATGTAGCCCCCGTTCAACCAAAAAATAACGAACTCGGCCCAGCTTTTTAAGACGAGATACTAGGTGAAAAGAAAAGAAAGTCCCAGTTAAATTTTCCCAAAAGTAACGAAAAACGGCCGCATTGAAGACGGGGCATACTAGGTGCAAGTAGGGGCCTCCAGTTCAACCCCCAAAAACGAACATCCCCCGAAAATTAAGGGGAGCTTTTAGGTGACAAGTATGCACGTCCCAGTTAAAAACCCCAAAGTAACGAACATCGGCCAGCATTGAAGACGGGGCAAAATAGGTGACAAGTATGCAGCCCAAAATTCAACCCCTTTTAAAAAACGAACATCGGCCGCATTAAAAGGGGCTTACTAGGTGAAAAATATTTACGCCCCGTTAAAAACCTTTTAAAGTAAAAAAAAATTGGGCCCCAAAAATTAAGACGAGCTTTTAGGTAAAAAGAAAAGGGGGGCATATTTTGGGGTTTATAAGTCTAAAAAAGTCTTTTTTTCCCTTTTTTCCCCCAAGGAAAAAAAAGTTTTTTTCCCCCGAGAGAAAAAAATCATCAAAATCTTTTTTTTCCCGGAAATTGTTTAAAACCCCTGTTTTCCTGGGGGAAAAAGGCTTTTGCGGATTGCGTGAAAAAAACCGATTTGGTATTATGTTAGCTTGGGTTTTAAATTTTATAGGGAAAAAAGAAAGCAGTTTTTTTGGGGGTTAAAAAAACAAAAGGTTATTAGAGAGAAAGCCTCGTTGAATGTGACAGTGGCCCCTGTGACTGATAAAGGTTAGTTTGTGCTCCTTGTCTTCCCGCCGGGGTGCCGGGGGCGATGGGGGGCCCCGGGGTTAAAATTTTTTTTAAATGCATCCCCTTTTTTTTCAAAACCCCCCGTTAGGGAAAAACAAATTTTAGTGTACTAAATCAAAGACCCCTTCCCCATATGAAGAGGGGGAGATAGGATATAGAGGGCACAGAGAGGGGAGAGAGAGAGGAGAGAAGAGAGAGAGAGAGAAAAAAGAGGGGGATGCGACAGACCCGGGGATTCAGAGAGACAGGCAGACAAGGGGGGGAAATTAAAAAAAGGGGATGACGCTGATGATGGTGTATAGGTTTACTTTTTGAAATAAAGTGTGCAAAACCCGATTTTAGCTGAAAAGCTTCGCAAAATACAAGTTATCAAAGCAAATTTAAAAAAAATGGGGAAACCCCCTTTTTTTCATAAATTTTTTCGTTTTGGGGCATTTTTCTTACCGGGGGAAAAACGAGGGAGCGGGGGAAAAAATTTTTCATTGCAATGTTAAAAGCCTTCATTCAATTGGGGAACCGGGGTTTGATTGGGGTCGTCAAAACCCCGTAAAAAAAACCCCCTTTTTGGGGAGCGTTTTCTCCCCGGTTTTTAAAAACAGGGGCCAAGGGGGCCCCGTGCTGATCCTGACCCCTTTCAGGGAAAAAAACCCCCAGCCCAACGCATTCCATCATAAAAAAATAATACACTTGGAAAAAAAACAAAAAAAAGCAAAGGGGGCGGTAACTTTTTTAAAAAAGTCGTTCAAAAAAGTGGAATTTTAAAAGTGCGAGAATTTTTCAGTTTTGCTTTTAATTGGGGGTTTTAAAAAAAAAAGTGGGGAAGGGAAAAAAATCTGGACAAACGGGGTATCTTACAAAAAGACAAAAAACAAACGACAACAAAGAATGAAAAGAGATGGTGGGTTTTGGGTGGGGGTGGGGACTAAAAAAGTGGGAAAATTTTAAACAGCTCGTTTTGGGAACAGGGGGTTTCGACGAAAAAACGCAAATCGTGCAAAGGGGGGAAAATTGTTTCGAAGTTGATTTTTTTTATCTTCTGGTGGTCAATGGCATGACCCCTTCCCCTTTTTTCCTTGGCAATTTTCCTTTTGATAACAGAAAGTTTTTAAAAAGTTGGGGATTTAAAATTGTTACGTCCTCTCTTGAATTCCTCCTTCCCCACCCCCCCTGATTTTTTTTCCCCTTTTTTTTTCTTTTTTTTTTTTAAGTTAAAAATGAGAACAGATTCTGTTCAGGACAGATATGTTTGTGGATAGTGTGTTCTGAAAAAGTTTCCCCCTTAAAAAATCCCCCGGGGGAAGGGCATAAAAATGGACCCGATATGTGAAGAAGCGTGTGAGAAAGAGATTGCACGTAGACAAGGGACAGTGAGTGCTAGCTCGCGGAGCGAGCGTTTGTGGAAATGCAAGATTGAGGAGGATGTGACTGTCACCGATCGGCGGGTAAAAAAACTGTACGTCCACTTTTAAGAGTAGTGGTGGCCAAGATAGAGAGGTGGGAGTTGCGTGGGAGGTTTGTTTTGTTGTGTTGTGTGTGTGTGTGTGTGTGTGTTTGTGTGTGTGTGTGTGTGTGTGTGTGTGTGTGGGCACGCGCGCTCGCGCGAGTGGGTTTGGGGGGGTTGTTAGCTGGGTTTTTAGGAAAAGTTCCTCGGGGCTAGGTAGTGGGTTAGCTAGGTAGGGGGCGGAAAATTTGGACATACAGTATTTTTCCTTCCGTCTTCATTTATTGAGGGAGTGGTGGAAAAAATTGGTTTCGTTCCCGACTGTTCCCTTTTGTTATTTGGTTCTAACCAGAGAAGGGGGGGGGCAGGATATCGGTTGTTGTTGTGTTGAAAAGTTTTGAGTTGTTGTGGTAAATTGTCGTGTTTTTTGCCGAGCAAAAATAGTCCGTTGGTCAGGCGTGTCAGCTTGCGGAGGGATTACACTGCTCTGACCACGTTGTTTTGTGTGGTGGTAGAGTTCGCTTTTTTCCGCCCGGGGGCGGAATGTTTTGGGGTAGCTTCACTTCGGTCCTGGTGTTCGTCGGAGTGGACGTCCCCCTTGTGGTGCGGCGGCACCCCCGGTATTTTGAAGAGTGATTCGGGTCATGTTAGTGCCGGGCCCCTCGGGGGGTTTGGGGGCCCCCTTGGGGGCCTGTGCTGAGTGGTGTGTCCTTGTTGCCCACTGTCAGCCAGTTGCAGAACTGGTGTGGTTGATCGTCTGTATTCCAGGTTGGTGATCTGTTAGGTTCGTTGTGTTGGTTCGTCGTGTTGTCTTGTATTGGGGCGGTTGTACTGTGTTGTTCTTTTTGGGTTTAGTTGTAGGGTTTTTTCGTTGGTATACGGTTTTTGGGGTATGATGTCGTCTTGGTTCCGTGATTAAATTTTTGTTGTCAGGGTTTTTTGAGTTGTCACTTTTCCCCTGTATATTTTTGTAAGTTTTGACATAGTGGTTCCTGAGATCGTTTTTCAGGCGTTTGGCTAAAAAATGTGGGTTCAATATAATCCCCTTGAGGAAGTGAGTAGTTATTTTTGTGGTTTTTTTCATGTAATGTCAGTGGGTTCAATAAGAGGGTGTGGGGGTTGCATTTGGTTGGGGGATATAATATGAGTCGGTGCGTGTGTCTGCGTGAATCATAGAGGGTTTTTGTGATTGTGCTCAATTCAATTAAAAATAGTAGGGTTCTTGAAATTGTTAAAACGATTTGAGTTCCCCTGCACACTTGGGAAAAGGTTAATGGTAGGGGGGAAAAGGCCAATTTGTGGTCGAGGGTTTATACGGAGTACGGTCGTGTTTTTAAACTTATTTGGTGTTTGTCACTTTCGTTACGTTTTTGGGTTCTCGATGCGGGTGTCGTGCGGTGCAGACTGTATCGGTGGGTACGCTTTTTGGGACAGGACGTGAGCCCCTTGGTTAGAATTTTTTTTAAGAAAGTGACAGCGTACACGTGCGGGGGGGTGTATGTATTTGTGCAAAAGGGGTTGGAGACATATCTTGGGTTGGGGGAGGAACCCCCTTAGAAATTTTTGAAAACAGAAAAAGGGAAAGGTAAAGTTGGCGAGTACTTAGCAGTTGAAGGTAAAAAGGTGATTTCAGCATGAATTTGTAGGAAGTGTGGTTGGTTGGGATAAGAAAGTTAACCACTGGGTTTCTGACAAGAGATGAAGGGGAAATGAGGTTGGATGGAAAATTTTGGGAAAAAATTCTTTGTTTTTGATATATGATTATAATTGACGGTGCAAAGGGGGTTTAAAAGTAAGGATTGGGCTGCGACGATTCTTTGTGTAAAATGCTGGAACTGTAAACCCCCTAAAATTGAAAATTTTTTTTTTTTTTTTTTTTTTTTCCTCTGAGGTGTGTATTATACTGGTTTTGTTGGAGACATTTCTTGTGAAAATTTGGGCCCTTTCCCCCAATTTTTAGTATTCCTGGGGGGCCCCCGGGGGCCCCTGTGGATCGCTTAGTTTTGGGTTTTTTTTCCCCGAGAATTGGGTGTGATTCAAATTTCATTTGTAATAACGTGGATTGGTGGGAGGTATTGTTTTACCGCTGTTGAAGGGTTTTGGGGGAAATGGGTCTGAAACCCCAAAGAGTAATGGGTTGGGGGATGTTTAAAAATTTAAGGGGTACTCTCATCCCCCAGTGGGAAGTAGGCAAGGGGATGGAGAGTTAAAGCTTTTCCATAGCCTTTTGCCTTGATGATCGGGAAAATACAAACACAAGGGCCCTACAGTTGTGTCAGCGGTATCCCGTTCCGTTCTGAGGGGGGGCCAGTCACCGCAGTTCTACTTTTTGCCGCGTCCGGCAGGTGAGGGGGGGCTTTCCGGCCCGTTGTTTCCCGGGAAGGGAGACACCCAGGCCGTCTGCCTTTGTGGGGCAGTTCCTTGGACCGGTGCTCTTCGGGGGTTCCCCGGCACTGGTTCCTTTCCCCCTTTAGGCGTCCCGTGAGGGGCGCTGCCCAGGCCCTTTTTTCCCCTTGGTTTTCCGGCGGGGCCTTAGGGGAAAAAGCGCCCCCCGAGCCCGGACCCGTGAGGGGGGGTCGGGTGTGTGTGCTTGGGTGTGGCCCCCTCGGGGGGAGGATAACTGGGGAACCCGGTCAGCGCGGGGTGCAGAGTCTTCGGGGGGGGGTTTGGGCCCCGGAGGGCCCCGGCAGGCCGGGGGCAGGTCTTCGGGGGGTGTCAGCCTGGGGGGCCCCCCGTACAGCGCCCGGGGCGGATTTCCGGGCCGGGAGGGGGTTTCCCATGTTTGTGGTTGGGGTTTTTTAGCGTTAGGCAGTAGGGTTGGGGGGTTAGTTCTGCCCCCTTCCAGGACGTAGGGCCCCGCACAGTGTGGGTAGGTCGTTGCCCCCTTGGGGGCCAGCGTTCGTGCGTGTGGCCCCCGGGTTAAAAGAAAGGGTGAGCCCCGGGGGGAGGTGGGGGGGGTAGCGTAGTTAAGAGATTAGAGTCCCCTTTTGGGAATCCTTGTCCCTATTTTAGTCCCCACGTGTGCGGGTATGCTGTGCCCCCCGGTACAAGTGATATACCGCAGGGTGTTTTAGGGTTTGTTTAGGGTCTTCCAGGTCGTTTTTGTAGAGAAAGGGTAAGTCAGCGGGAATTGGATACTTGTTGCATTTGGATGTGCTGAGGGTGGCGCCATGGAGTGTGTGTGAAATAAAAGCGTGCGTGATTGAAAACTGTTGTGTGCTGTGTTGTTGACCTAGGGTGATAGGCGGGGTAAGGGTGGTGGGGCCCGTCCGGCTTAGCGACCGTGACATTTGGTGGAGATGCGGGGAAACATAAGGGGTTTGGGTAGGGTTGGTAGCTGGGGGGAAAAGGGGGGTGTTGTGTCCGGTATGTACGTTGTGTGAAATGTAAGTGGGGGGGTTGGGGGGGAGCGTCCCAGCCCCTGGGAGGTGGTCGTATGTCCTGTTCACCAGGCGGTTTTCCATTGGCTTGGGCAGGGCACTTGTGTTGGTGAAAAGGGTTGGCGCCCCCGAGTGAGTGGGTAAAAATGGTCAATAAATTTTTGAGTGGTTTTGGGGGAAGTGTGAGTGATTACCCGTACAGTTAGTGAGGTACCGGAGGGGCCGGTGTTTTTGTCCCCCTTTTAAAATTGTGGTATACCCCATGAGTAGGTAGGGGCCCCCGGCCCTGTGTGCAACTGTGGCCGGTTTCCCCTGTGGGGTTAAGGGGTGAAACCCCCAGGTGACTGTGTGGGGGAAGCACGAGGGTGTGCAGGGTTGTGACCAAGGGTGCTGGGAGTGCATATGGACTTGGGGGGGTGCAAGTGACTGTGATGGGGGGGTAGGCCCCCCAGAGACAGTGAGGCCTGGACTGTGAGTAACGGTGCGCTGCACAGTGGAGGTAAAACAGGTGCAGGGGGTTCTTATCCCCAGAGTGCATTGGTAGTATTTTGGGGTTTTGGAGCCCAGGGGTATAGTATGAGGTCACAAGTGTGGGTGGAGTTATGCTTGGTGCGTGACTCATTGAGGTATTGTGTACTTGTGCTGAGTTGTTCAGGGCTGTGCGTAGCAGGAACCTCCTTTTGCGCTCAGATCGCATGTCCGTTGCTAGTTCTGTGGTGGTAGGGGTTTCCTTGTTTTAAACCCCCGAGCCCACCGCAGTACGACCCCCTGGCCCCGGACCAAGGGCCCCCCACGGGGGATCCAAAACCCAGGTTAGTGCCCCATCGGGGGTGGACAAGGACGGGGACGGGGGGCTTATGAAAAAATTTCCAAGTTGGGAGCGGCGATGGGTTTAGCTGGGGGAACCTCGCCAATTCGTCACAGATCGTACTAATGAGGTGAGAAGCGGCAAGGGAAACAAATTTTGGAGCCCCGGATGGAGGAGAAAGTGAGGCAAAAGATGGGGATAAGGGGAAAAAACTGTAGGCAAGGGAGCTAGAGATGAAGCAGGGGGAAGATGAAGAGGAGGGAAAGCTGATAGACGGGGAGTAGAAATGAAGCAGAAGAAATCAAAGAGGAGAAAGTGAGGCAGAAGATAAGGATGAGAGGGAGCTAGAGATGCGCAGGGAAATAGAGGGAGAAAGCGCTAGGCGAGGGAATAGAGGTGAGCAGAGAAGATCAAAAAAAGAGGAAGCAGCGAGACAGGGAACTGGAACTGCAGAGGAAGAAAGGAGAAAGAAAGGGCAATAAGGGAAATAGAAGCTCAAGCACGCAACCCAGTTAGATCTCAAGAGACGAAGGGGGTGAACCCCAGGGTTTAAAGGGAAAGAGCGAGGTAACATCAAGAGGGGGAAAGGCCTTTGATAAGCAGGCTGGAAACGCTGATTGGGTGGAGGAAACGAAGCTGTCCCCCTTGGCCGTTGGGAGAAGGGGCGACGGGGGACGCTTTCATCCCCCAATTTGAGGTGTAGCCCAGATGGCAAGTGGAGCAAGACCCTTTGGGCCCCCCGTTGATGTTTGTGGGGGAAAAAAGGGTAGAGAAACGGTGATGCGGTTAAGTGCGGAGATTAGGCATTGATCAGATAAAGAGCGCCCTTTAAAGCCCCTTTTTTGGTAGATGCTGGGCCACCGAAAAAGTTCGGACATAAAAAAGGACGCTGAGGATTTTGGGGGCCAGATGGGGAAGGATGAAGCGGTGGTTTTCCCTCTGGTGGGGCGCGGGAAAGGATGAGTTTTGGGGCAGAGGACGTAAGGATCGCTGTTCCGGAACAGTTTTTTCGCTGTTGCCCCCAGAATTCACAACTGAGGTGCGGAAGAACCCCGAAAACGGTGGAAAAACTTGAACAGAAGCAACTGTTTTGGCAGGGCCCCAAAAGACTGGGGGGGAAGGCGAGCAAGACCGAACAGTTAACCGCCCAACCGGGAATACACGTGAAAAGCGGGGGGCCAGCCCGCAGGGAGGTCCCAACAAAGTGATGGGGGGCACTACACAGCTGAACAGGAGATCAAGGGCCTAGATCGACCATTTTTTGTTTAACTGCAAGAAGCCAGGCCACATCGCTGGAAATGCCTGAGCCCCATTCTGTTGGAGCTTTCATTGTTGTGACCGCCCAAGCTGGGGGTTTTCCCCAAAGTTGTTCGCCATGCGCTGGCAGGGTACGAGCCTGCGTGCATTTGTAGAAGTTAAGGGGGTTCCCCGGCCAAGGATTACGGACCTGGTGCCGGACACACCGTAGTGGCCAAGTGGTTAGCCCCGGCAGATGCGTACACAGGAGAGAATCCCGTAGTGTTGGCTGACCCCAGATGTAGGTTGTTTTCCCCTGGGCGGTAATAGAGTTGAAGCCCCCATTCATCGGGGAAGTTAGGTTTTGGTATGAATAGCCCTGTGCAAAAAGTCCTGATGGAAACTTCGCAAAGGATAGGAGACCCGGTTGGCAGTGGCGTATCGCAGACCCGGCAGGGGGGGGGGGCAGTGCGACACGCGGCAGGACCGGGGGAAGCAAGAACCCGTACCTGCCCGTCGAGGAATGCATTCAAACCCCCTCTACCCAGCAGTTAATTCAGATGCGGACCAGGATGAAACATTGGGAAGGCTCGGAGTGATGAAAAAGGGGGGGGAGCACTTCCACACAATTTGGACGAGTCGAGTACGTGGAAAAATCTGGTGTACTGGTTAGGCGGTTTGGGGTCCCAAGGACGTAGCGAGCTTTTGCGTCCCAGCTGAACACGGACCACGATGATGAAGCGGGCCACGACGCCCCCAAGGGGGGTCACTTAGGTCCAAAAACCAAAGGGGGAGGTTTGGGGTCGCCATTTCTATTGGCCAGGCTGCTCTGATTTTCGTCGGTATCCGTCATGCTTCCGTGAAAAGCGTACTGTGGACGGGGAAGAGTCTCAAGAGTTCCCTCTGAGGATCCCACTGATGGTGAGCCGTTCGAGCGGGTTGGGATGGACATCTTTGGGCCCCATTTCCCCAGAATCCCAAAGGGGGACAGATACTGTGGTGGGTCGACTTTGCAAAAAATATCCGGAAGCACCCCCTTTTTCGCCAGATCACGAGTGTTCGGTGGCAGGGCACGTTAAACATGTGGACACAAAACGGGAGTCCCTGGTCGGTACTGTTGACAGAGGAACCCAGTTTACTGGTCAGTCATGCGGAGGTCTACGACTATTAGCCATTGGGGGTTGACTCCACACCAAAAATGCGCAGTGAATGGATTGGTGGAACGTTTAAAAACGGTATTTAAAAGCGGATGCTGCGCAACTATGTAGGAGAAACCCAGGTGTTTGGGACGGTGGTACCAGCATTGTTTGGTACCGAGAGGTCCCAAAGGAGTCCGGGTTTTTTTTCCCTTTTGAGCTGTTTGGAGCCGGTGGGGGGGCCGATGCAGTATTGAGAGATCTGTGGTTTCAACCCGGAAAAGGGGGAAGAGTCCGTACAGGGCGAATACGTCGTCAACTTGAGGAACAAGATAGCTGAGTCATGCGAGCTGAAAAAGGAAAAATTGGCAAGGGAGCTATGGTACAAACGACTTTTGATTTTAGGGCGAAACCCAGGAAATAGCTGTGGGGCCCCGAGTACTAGTACTTCGGCCGACCAACAGAACAAATTGGAAGGCATGGGGGTCCCTATACGTATAAAAGAGTGGGTGAAGCAGATTCCCCCCCTACGTAGGGGAAAAACGAAAATTTTCCACGCAACTACTAAAGTCATTATCGAGCGCGTGCAGATCCAACAGCCTCGGTGCTGGGTTTTTTTGGCCGGGGACCCCAAAAAAGGGAAACAGAAAAACCCCTTTTATGGCAAGGACATTCCTCCCCTTCCCCCTTTGGGGGCCAAAGGCCCTAAAGTGTGGGGTATTTTTTGAAGACCAGCACTTTCTAGGAAGTTGCACGATTTGTGGCCGAATTAAGGAAGAAAGACTGATTCCCCCCCCTGCACAAACCCCAGAAAGTGCGGCATCAAGTTACGTCAGACATCCCTATATCGAAAACCCTCCCAATGCCTTTTGCGCAACGAGAGACAGTTAGGGAGGAGGTCAAAGCCATGTCAGGATGGGTGCGATTGAGCATCGACGTCGCATATGCTCACCCCCCGTATAGTAAGAAAAGGTGGGAAATAGGTTTTTTGTGGCTTCAGGAGGTTGATGCATCGTAATTCGATGCTGAACCCCCGCCCCGGTTCGAGTACCCCCCTTCGCCAAGCTTGGAGAGAAGAAGGTGTTCATAAAACGACCCCCCTAAGGGGTTTTGGAGGGGCCGATGAGTAGAGAGGACCGGGGAAGACTGCTTTTGCTACACCGGAAGGACAATTCCCCTGGAAGGTTTGCCATTTGGACTGGTACCCCCGGGCAGTGTTCCGCGCATGATGGAAAAAAATTGCAGCCATTGAAAAGGCCCAGATGTCGATATTTTTTTTGATGCATCCTGGTGGCCACAGTTGTCAGGACGCCCATATAGGTTCCAAACGTGTTTTCCCCAGACTCAAAAGGAAAATTCTTTTTTACCCGGCCCCTTAAAGTGTGAGCTGGGAGGAAGGGAAATCACCCCCTTAGGGCACGGAAGGGCAGGGAAGTATGGGCCCCCAGAGGGGGAAAAGATCCGCATTTTGGTGCGCCTAGGGGCCGAGCCAAAACGACAAGTGCGGGGATTCCTGGGATTAGTGGGGTATACAGAATTTGTGCCCCGGTTTGCTGACATTGCCAACCCCCCTTACTGATCTCACTAAGGAACAACCAGGAGGGAAAGGGACGACGAGTGCGAACGTGCGTTCCAAAATCTAAAACAGCATTTCTGCCAACCCCGTCTGAAATTTTTTCCGGTACCAGGTTTTTACATTTGTGCTCCAGATGAGCATCAGAAATGGGAGTGGGGGCTATATGGTCAGCACCCCCCGAAGAGATTCCCCTGTTGCTGTCCGTAGAAATTAACCCCCGCAGACAAAAATTCCCTTGTAAGAAGGATGTCGGCAGTGGTGGGGGGGTACAAAAGTTCCAGGTGTATTTGTTGGGCTCCCTTTTTGTCCAAAAGATCATTCCCCACCCTTTTCTTTGAAAAGAAAAAATTTTTTAGTGGGAGAACCCAAAGGGGGGGGCACTGCAGCTGCAGCCTTTTTATTTTTTCGGGGCAGGCAGTGTCTGGAAAGGACAATGTGGGGCAGACTTCTTGATCGCTTCCGTAAAAAGAGAGAGAGAGAGAGAGAGAGAGAGAGAGAGGGAGAGGAGAGAAAGAGAGAGAGGAGAAAGGAGGAGAGAGAAAAACCCCCGGGGTTCCATTAACCTTGTGTGAGAGGTTGACATGTCAAAATTGAGTGTTTTCTTTGGTGGGGAAGGGTAAAAAGTGTTATGGGGTGTGTATTTGTAGACATGTTACCAGCTTGTGCGAAAACAGAGCCCCCTCGTTATAAAATTTTATTGTGTGCGTGTGTAACGGCTGCCATAAGTGCCTGCTTAAAAGGGTGTGAGGCAGAGTTAGTCCAGGTTGAAAAAAGAAAAATGTGGTTGTTGATGTATTTAAAAGTTTGTTGTTGGGATGGAAGTTTTGTGTGCACAAAGTAACAGAACAGAATAGGGGAAAGAATTGGATTGTTATAGGTAGGTGTGGCCCAAAAAACCGATCGAGTGAAGTTTTTTTTGGGTTTTTTCCTGTAGTTAAAACTTGGCAGGGGGGGTGTGTCACCGGGGGGTACTAAATAGTAGCCACGGTTTAAGAGTAGGGTGGTCCAAGATAGAGAGCGTGTGCGAGTTCGGCGAGTGTGTGTGTGTGTGTGTGTTTGTGTGTGTGTGGTGTTGTGTGTGTGTGGTGTGTGGTGTTTTTGTGTGTGTGTGCGTGCACGCGCGCCGCGCGAAAATGAGGTTGGGGTTTGTTATAGTTTAGGCTAATTTCCCCCGGGGTAGGAGTGGGGTTAGGTAGGTAGGGGCAGGTGAAGTAGGACTACAGTATTTTTCTTCATCTTCATTTATTGAGGGAGTGGTAGGAAAAAATTGGTTTCGTTCCCGACTGTTACCTTTTTTACTTTGGGGTTTCACCCCAGAAGGCGGGGAGGAAAACGGTTGTTGTTTTTGTTTTAAGTCTTTGAGTTGTTTTGGTAAAAATTTTGTTTTTGCCCCAGCAATAACTATCCGTTTTGGCGGGTGTCGCTCTGCGGGGGGATACACTGCTTGACCAATCTTGTTTTGGGTGGTGAGTAAGTTCGCTTGATTCCGCCCCGGGCGGAATGCGTTGGGGTGCTTCACTCGGTCCCTGGGTTCGTCGGGTGGCGTACCCTTGTAGGCGGCGGCAGCGCGGTAGTTTTGAAGAGGACTTCGGGCTAGTTGTGCCAGGTCCTCGTGGGTTTGGGTGCCCTTTTGGCCTTTCTGAGTCGGTGTCGTTTTCCCTTTTGAACCACTGTCGCCAGTTGCAGAATGGTGTGGTTTTTTTGTCTGTGTCCAGGTTGGGATCTGTTGGTTGTTGTTTTGTAGTTCGTGTTTGTCTTGTTTTTGGCGGTTGTACTGAGTTGTCTCTGTTGGGGGGGTTTGTTTATGGTGTTCGTTGCGTATACTGGTTGTTGGGGGAAAGTCGTCTTGGTTCCTGATTGAAATTTGTTGTCAGCCGGTTTTTTGTTGTCACTCTTTCCTGTATTTTTGTAAGTTATGTACATAGTGGTTCCTGGATCGATTTTTCAGGACTTTTTGGTAGCAATGGGGTTCAAAAAAAGACCGTTGAGGGGCAGTGATGTAAATTTGTTTTGGTTAGTTCTGGTAATGTCGGGGTTCAATAAGGGGTGTACGAGGTTGATTTGGTTGAGGTCATAATATGGTAGGTGCAGATGTGTCTGCGTGAATATAGAAGGTTTATGATTGTGTCAATTCAATTGTAAAAGTAGGGTTCGTTGAAATTGATTAAAAATTCTGGGGGTTGACCCACGATTGGAACGGTTAACTTTGTAGTAGGGGGAAGGCCCCAATTTTTGGGGGGTGGTTTTACTGGGTCGGTCGTGATATTCAACTTTTTTTGGTGTCTTGTCACTTTCTTTACGAGTTAGGGTTCTCGATGGGGTGTCGTGCGCGTGCAGCTGTAGGTGGCGTACCATTTGGTACGGGAAGGAGCCCAAAATTGGTTTTGAAGTTTTTAAAAAAGTGACAGTCGCACAGTGCGGGGGGTGTAGTATTTTTGACAGAACGGGTTGGGACAATTTTGGGGTTTTGGGGGGAGGCAACCAGTTATGAATTTTAGTAAGCAGAAAAAAGGAAAAGGGAAAAATTAAGGGAGTGCTTAGCAGTTGTAGGATAAAAACGGATGTGGCACATGTAATATTGTATGAATGTGGTTTGTTGGGGAAAAAGAAAGATTAACCACTGGGTTATCTGAAAAGAATGACATGAGAGTGAGGTGCTGGGGGAAATTTTGGGAACAAATCATTTTTTTTTTTATATTGTTAAATTGACGGTGCAAAGAGGGGAAAAAAAAGTAAAGGATTTTGGCTGCGACCGATTCTCTTTGTGAAAATGCGGGAAAAAGTGAACGCTAAAATTGAAAAGTTTTTTTTTTTTTTTTTTTTTTCCCCTGAGAGATTGTAATATGGTTATTGTGTGGAGACTTTTCCTTTTAAAAATTTTGGCCATTTCCAGATTTTTAGTATGTCCAAAGGGGGGCCCCCTGGGGTCCGTGTTGGATCGCTTGATTGGTTTTTTTTCCAAAATTTGGGTGTGATTCATAATTTCATATTAATAACGGGGGTTGGTAGGGGAGTATTGTTTTACCCCTGTTGAAAGGGGGTTGGAGGAAATGGGTCTGTAACCCCAAAGGAGTAAGGGTTTGGGGGTGTGTTCGAATTAAAAGGGGCATCTCACCCCGAGGGGAATAGGAAAGGGGATGGAGATTTAAAAGCTTTCCCCAAGTAACCTATGTGCCTTATGACTGGGGGAGTAGAACACTACATAGTGGCCTACTTTTTGTCAGCAGGTATCCTGTTCCGTTCGAGGCTGGGGGCCGATAAACCGAGTTTACTGTATGCCCGTGCGGCAGGGAGCGGCGCTTCCCCTGCCTTTTTTTTCCCCCGGGAGAGGGGGCCCAACCAGGCCGTCTCCTTTGTGGGCACTCTCCTCTGGAAAGGTGCTTTTCCCGGGGGTTCCCCGGGCCGGTTCTCGCCCCTGTTTAGGCGCCCCGTGAGAGGGCGCTTCCCAGGCCTTTTTCCACCCTTGGTGTCCGGGGGGGGGCCTTAGGGAAAGCGCCCTAGAGCCCCGGACCCGTCGAGAGGGCGTCGGGGTGTGTCGTTGGGGGTGCGTCCTGGGGGGGGGGTCAGACTGCGGGAAGCCCCGGTCAGCGCCGGGGGCAGATTTTTCGGGGAGGGGTCGGGCCGGGAGGAGCCACGGTCAGCGCCGGGTCAGAGTTTTCCCGGGGGGTGTCACCTGTGGGGGGCCCCCGTACAGCCCCCAGGACTGGGGCTTTCCGGGCCGGGAGGGGGTTTCCCCCTGTTTTGGAAAAGGGGGTACGTTAGGCAGGGGTTTTTGGGGTTTGCTACTGCCCCCCTTAGGACGTAGTGGCCCACAGTGTGGGAGGTCGTTGCCCCCCTTGGGGGCGCACGATCAGTGCAGTAGTGGCCCCCGGGTTAAAAAGGGGAAGGGTGAGCCCCCGGGGGAGGTGGGGGTGGAGCGTGTTAAGAGATTAGAGTCCCTTTGGAAACCCTTTTCCCCAGTAGTTAGTCCCCACTTTTGCGGGCTATCGCTGTGTCCCCGGGGACAGTGATTCCGCAGCGGGGGGTTTTTGGTTGTTTGGGGGTTTTTCCGGGTTTTTTGTAGAGTAGGGAAAATCGGGGAATTGGTACTTTGGCGTTTTGGATGTGCGTGAGTGGTGGGCCATGGAGTGGTGTGAAAAAAAGAACGTGCTTTATTGTAAAACTGTTAGTGTGCTGTGTTCTGACCCCGTGTGTGATAGGCGTGGGTAAGGGGGGTAGGGCCTCCGGCTTAGCGACCGTGACAGTGACCCCGCACGCGCTGGGGAGAGGGGCAACAAAGAAGACTTAGTTCGAAAAAATTTAAATTGGCTGTCTACGTCCGTAAACGAATCTGGAGTGCGTCGGTAACGTTCATCTATTTTCTTCATATTTTCTAAAAGAGTAACACTTTATTATCAGCATAACTGTATTATGTTTTTGGTGTTTTCGGGCAGGTTAAGAGTTTACACTTGCCCCCGTTTTTTGGTTGCCGTGTATAAAAAAAAAATGAATGAAGTTTGTTTTCAAAAATTTCAAAAAAGCGACCGTGGATTAAGACTAAAGCTTCCCCAAGCTCCCACTAACCAAACTTGCAAAATGCCCTATGTTGCTTTTATAAAGACAGGAAAACGTTTTCGTCCCTTTTTTTTTTTTTTTTAAATTTTTGCAAACCTGGATGACACAAAACCCCCCCTGTAGTACAACATTTTATTTCGTCGCAAGCTCCCCCCTTTCCCCCCCCACTATAACCACACACCCACCAAACACACACACCCACACACACACAACACACACACAAAGAGGAGAGAGAGAGAAAGAGAGGAGAGAGAGGGAGAAGAGAGAGATTTAAAACTGCTAGTAAAATCGGACCAACGCTGAAATATTTCCCCAAATGTCATACATCAGTTATCTGCTCTCAGTCGATAATCGGCAGCCCCCTTCGTTTGAACAAGCGTTCATGCGTTGCTGTGTAGACTCGTGCGCGGCTAATTGATTTTTGATTTAGGACAAGCCCAAAGCCATCCTGGGTGAATGAAATGTTGAAATAAACATGTCTTCCCGGGGGGGCAAGGTGTGGGGGGACATGTTTTTTTCTTTTTTTGGGCTCACTTCCTGCACCCAGCAGGGTAAAACCACCCAGTTCATTCCGCCCCCCCCAGACAGACCCCAACCCCCAAAAATCCTGTACTGCTCCCCAAGGAGCGTCTGTCATGTCGCCACGAGGCAACCCACGTGAGGTGATACTGCTTGCTGCGAGTCATTCGGTCGTTTTCAGTGGGGATGGCCGATTTAGCATCTGCAGACGACCACCAACGGTCCGTAGATGAGCGAAAATCATTAGTCTGCGCGGAGCCCCCGTGAGCAATCGCCACCCCCCCCCCCCCCCCCCCCCCTCGGGGGGACCCCATGTCCAAGCAACACAGTCGTCTAAACTTGTCGATACCAAGGCTTTGACATGAATCATAAAGGATCTGACTTTCAAAAGAGATCATGAGTGCTTGTTTTTGGATACATCCCTTTTACTTAGGAATTACTCCCCCTAAATCTCTGAAAAACCCTCACAGCTACCAATTAAAAAACCAAAATCTTTTCGTAAATAATCTGAATGGATGTAAAATCCAAGGTGATTTGATGCTCGTAAAAAAATTTTTTAAAGTAAAAGAGAAGACTGTGGAAAAAATGTTTTTTTACTTTTTTTCTTTTAAAAGTAGCATGGGAACGACAGCGTTGGCCGGGAGGGGGGGCGGGGAAAAAACTCGTGGGGTCGGGCCCCGGGACATTCTAGTGATGAGCAGTTCTGCTTGCAGTGTGTTCTCACTTAAACTGTTACCCAGTTTGATTCACACCGTAATTTTTTTTATTTTTTTTTTATACCTTTGGAAGGGAAAGGAAGGGAGAAGGGGGTTTGGGGAAGGCCGGTGGAAGGGGTTATGGGGGATAGGAAAAATTTTGGAACATCGGGAGTTGGGCCAGTGTTGCACTGCTTTGGTACACTCGTAAAGAATGAATAATTTGAATGTCACGGGGTGTGTTGGTGTGTGGTGTGTGTGTGTGTGTTTTGTGTTGTGTGTGTGTGTGGGGGGGGGGGGGGAGGGGGGGCGTGCGTGCGTGCTCAGTGCATCATGCGTGCGTGTATGTGTGTGTGTGTGTGTGGCGGCGCGCGCCGCGCGTGTGTTGTGTGTGTGGTGTGTGTGTGGTGTAAAGGGGGAGGAGGAAGGGAGAGAGGGAGAGAGGAGGAGATGTGTATTGAGGGGGGGGGGGGACAGGGGCACGCACTTCAAAAAAAAAGCAAAGACCGGTGCGAGTCGTTGTTATAAACCCCTTTGCACCCTAACAGTAGGCACAGACCCCCAGGGGACTTAATTTTGGTCGTTTTTCCCCAACTACCCCCAAAAAGGGTTTTTCCCCCTACGGGGAAATAGAAGCACCAATGGAAAATGAAAAAAAACTTTAGATCTCTCTCTCTCTCTAAATTTGTGGTGTGTGTGTTTGTGTGTGTGTGTGTGGTGTGTGTGTGTGTGTGGTTTTGTACATACGAACCCTGCTAGCGAGCCCCCTAGCAAAATCTCCGTGGACACTAAAAGGAAAAGGATGAAACCTAAAAAAATTTTTTCTTTCTTTCCCCGTTTCTTTTTTACGACGGAAACACTTGTTATTCAGTCCCCCTGTCTCCTGGAAAGTCCCAGCAGGGATTCCATTTTTTCTTAAAAAACAAAAAAAACAACAAAGGGAAAAGGAGATATCATTTGTTTTTTATACTGTCAGGGGTTTTGTGGGTTTTCAAAAAACATCCCCCCAAGAGCGAGAGAACAGACTTTACCAAACCACTAAATTTAGGGAAAATTTAAAAGTTCAAGTAAGAATTTAGTGTAAAATCATTTTTGAATTTTTGTTCAGAACACGGACCCAACAAGAAAAAAGTAATTTTCTTTAATACAATCGAGCAATTGAAAGAAAAAAAAACAAATAAGAAGAAAAGAGGGTGGGGTCTGGGTGCGGCGTGATTTGAAATGGGGTCCATGAACAGCCCTGGGGAAAAGCTTGGCACAGAGAAAAAAATGTCCGTTTATCAGTTTGCTTCGGCGTCAGCAAGGCTGAGCAAAACGGAACGTTGATTCGTATTGGGATCGATATACATTCTACAATCAATTTTTGACTTCCTTCCTCCAGTGTCAATAAAGGGTACTGATCTTGTTGTCCTATTCCAATGTTATCCCCTTTTTCCTTTTCCCTTTTTTTTTTCTTCCACGTTACTCATGTTTGAGGGGGAGATTCTATTTAGGATTAGATGTGCCCGTGTAAAGCCCCTTTGTGAAATGATCTTACCCCTAAACTGGTACTGCCGCTCGGCAACGTGAAACGGGGAAAAGGGGGAAACCCGTGGGCTGTCGTTCCCCCCAAAGAAGTGCAACGTCCTAAATGACGCGAAGCAGAACGTTTTTAAAGGGAGAGATCCTATACCCTGCACGGCCACACACGGGGACTGCCCCCTCCACGAAGTACCTTGGCGGACGTACAGAGCAAGGGGGGCGGGGGGCACATATTGATGCAGTAGCTGCAAGGCCAACCGCACGTGGGTTCCTTTGCGGAACCTGAAGTCGGCTCCCCCACCATTAAAGAAAGAGCTTACAAATCCCTGTCAGGCCCCTCCCAGAGTACGCCTCCCCTGTAGGGACCCCCACCCAAAAAAAGGACATCAGCAAGCTCGGGGGAGTACAAAACAGGGGGAGATTTGTCTTGAGCAGACACAGAAAAAACCCCAAGTGTCGGAAAAATGTTGGAGCAACTAAAGTGGCCCAAATACAACAACGAAGGAAAAAAACCCTAGACTCGCCATGCTTACAATCCCTCACAACCTGGCCAAAGTAGACGAACAACCTCATAACAAAGAACAGAAGAGGGAGAGGCCACAAAAAAAGCGTACAGAATTCCTCATGCCGCATGATACCGGAAATACACATTCCTGCCACGTACCATCAGAGAGTGGAACTCACCCCAGATGCCCCCAGTCACCGCTCCCTCCCTTGGGCCTTTGTCTCAAGGATGACGGAACGTTCTAACAGCCCCGGGCCCACCCTCAGCCAAGTAAGGAAGTGAGGGACTAGGGCTTGCCCGGGCGGGGTTGACCCCGGGGGCCGCTTCGGTAGCCGGAAAGGCTGGTCCCGATGCCTGAAACGTGATGGCACCCCCACCCCCCTGAGCCCCATCCCCCACACACACCCTCCCCCCCAACCCCCCCCCCCCCCCCCCCCCCCCCCCCCCCCCCCCCCCCCCCCCCCCCCCCCCCCCCCCCCCCCCCCCCCCCCCCCCCCCCCCCCCCCCCCCCCCCCCCCCCCCCCCCCCCCCCCCCCCCCCCCCCCCCCCCCCCCCCCCCCCCCCCCCCCCCCCCCCCCCCCCCCCCCCCCCCCCCCCCCCCCCCTAGATCCTGTGCGCTTCTCCTCACTATGGTGTCAAATGGTAATGTGTTGACCGTGGACACTTAAGGGGAAAAAGAAGAAGAAGAAGAAGAAACGGCGTGGGAGAAAGTGATGCACGTGCGACAGGGAGATTGAGCGACACCCGCAGGTGAGCGATGATGTGAAACATATTTGGGGATGTGGCCATTCAGGGGGGAGAGCGAGACGGCCTGCAAAACCTGCGTGGCAGTTTGTCGTGGCTATTATTTCGTGATCGAGCCCCCTAATGTACACAACATTTACACCTTGTTTCCTTCCCCTTATCTTTCCACAAAAGGGGCAACAAAATTTTTACTTTCAGCGGTAACTATGGGTACGGATCATGTCTTTTTAGAACGAAAAAAAAAAATGACATTGTTATCTGTTCTTGCAATTTTTTGTAAAAGATGAAAAAAATTTGTTCAGTTCAAAAACACGACCAATGGTTCAGATAATGCGTTTTCCCATGTCTACCACAAAACTACTATGTATAACCTTAGTACACAATGCCTTATTTCGGCACACAGATTACAAACAGAAAGTCTATCGCTGCGGCCCCTTTCCCCTATCTGCCAACGTCAAGCCACAAAAGGATGTGTGTGAGCACGAATGCGGAATGAATGCACTCCCAACTAAAAAATTTCCCATTCCCAACACACCACACACACCACCCCCCCCACACCCCACACACACACACACACACACCCACACACACCACGCACGACGCACGCATTCTCTCTCTCTTCTCTCTCCTCTCTCTCTCTCTCTCTCCACACACAACACCCAACACACACAAACCCCCCCCAAAAACCTTTTTCGCTACCTTTAAACCCTGTCGCATCAAGCATCTGATGCCATGACACTAAAAATTTTTAAAAAATTTATACAAAACTTTTGCATTTCAATGAAAAAAGTGCAGATTCATTGAACAATGCAGTCAAGTTTGCGTGTGTAGGCTCAGGGGAGGCAAAATTATTCATGACCTATTTCACAACGCCCAAACCCCGCCCCGAAATGAATGAAAAGCCTAAAAAAAATCGTGTCTTTAGGGTATTTTTTTTCTTTGGTTTCATTTCCCCCCATCTCAGGGCAAGCCCCTCCGTCATTCCCCCTTCCAAAAAACAGCCACCCCAGACCTTCCCTCCCGCTGCCCAACTGACAGTCCACAAGGAGCAACAAACCTGTCACCACAAAGAGCCCCTCGAAATGATTCTGCATGCTACCGAGTCATTCAGTGGTTTAGCAGTTACGCCCCGATCCAGTTACCCCGGACACGACCTTCAAGCTCGCCGATACAACATTGCTAACGCGCGAAGACAGGAGAGAATTTCCCCCCGCCAATTGTCTACACATTTTTAATCCCAATGAATTCGGCCCCAACAAAGGCTTCCATACATATTCACCAGTAGTTGACACGATGGAAGGAAAAAAGGAGAGGAAAAACGAAAAAGGAGAAAAATATGGACTCCAAATGAGTCAATTTTTCCCGGATACATCAGGTTTTACTTTAAAAAAAAAAAACTTAAACTATTTTAAAATTTTTACCAGTACCAAATTTCCCTTCAGGTCTTTTAAAAATCCTTAATTTGATCTGTTTTTAAAAAAAAATGTCGATGAAGGGTTATGGTAAAAATTTTTTATAACAGACTTGCGGAAGCGCCGCGTTCTCTTTGCACTCCCCCACCCCCCTGTCCTCCCCGAAATCTGGGGAAAAACAGTGGTGGAAACCCCGGGGTTGGGGGTTTTTGGGGGATACTCTAGGGCAAGATAGGTAGGGTTTTTTGCTAGCTGACGACGATTTGCTTGAATGGGGACCCGCCTCAAAAGCTGTTGCCGTTGATTCATTAAAAAACCCAAGGCTTTATGTCTGAGTTTAGGGCCGAGAGAGAGAGAAGAGAAGAGGAGAGGAGAGGGGAGAGGATGGAGAGTGAAAAAACAGCTAGGAACGTTGGGGTGTCTGAGCCGCTGTTTTCACGTGCCAACTGCGTAATGTGTAGAATGAAGTAATGGTGTGTGTGTGTGTTGTGTGTGTTGTGTGTGTGTGTGCGCCCGGCGCGCGGGGCGCGGGCGGTGTGGGTTTCGTGCGTGTGTCGTGCTGCATGCGCGCGCGCACGGGTTGGTTGTGGTGTGTGTGTGTGTGTATTGTGTGTGTGTGTGTGGTGTGTTGTGTGTGTGTGTGTGTGTGTGGAGACAGACAGAGAGAGAGAGAGAGAGAGAGAGAGAGAGAGGAGAATTCTCATTAAGACCCCTTTTAACCAATAAAGCCCCACCCCTATGAAAAAAGCGACTTAATTACAAAAATTCAATAGAAGCAACATTGATGTAGCTTTTCAATAAGGATTATTGTTTCTGATTGTTTGCGATCAATTCTCTTTTTTTTTTTGACATTAATAAAAAAAAAAAGCAACAGGGACACATAAAAACAAAATTATTTCATTTTCAGGATTTTTACAAAAAAGGGCCCCGAGTAATTCATTATAACAGTTTTTTGTCCCATGAGCATGCATCCAAATTTTTTGGGGGCCCCCCGTCAAAAAAGGGTTAAAGCGTATCGTAATGCCTGTCCAAAAATTTAATAAGATACACTTCTTTATTAAATGTGAAATATAAAATTTTTTATAAAAAATTTTTACTTTATGAATATAACTTTCCCCCCTTTCTATCCACATTTTCAATCTTCCAAAAAGGATTATTACACATGAAAAATTTTTTTTTTTCATACCCCACTCATTTTTTCCCCCCTCGTTAAACGTAAAACACATTTATTGATTGATCCCACTCTTGAGTCAGGTTAAAAAAAACTATCATAGCGTTTTTTGGGTAAATATTTTTTATTATTCAAAATGGTTTTAACATTAAAAGCAGAGTTTATGTAGAGGGATAAACCCTTTTGTTTTTCCCTAATCAAAATTTTGGGTTTTTAGCAAAACCTTTTCAACCCAGTGAAATGAACTGCCACAATGTAAAAAAATTTCCCCTTTTTTCAAACATGTTTCGGGACCCATACGGGTAAAAATTTTGTCAAACTATCGTGGGGTTTTTTTTTTTTCCCAAAAAAAACAAAAAAAGGGAGTTGTTATTTAACGCCAGTAATTCCTCCAACACGTCAAAAAATTTTCCCCCGGGCTCGACTAGAAAGGTCTTGACATGTAGCAACTAAACTCAGCAAATCAGGGGAAATTAAAAAAAGGGGGTTTTTTAATCTTTCCCCAAAAATGAAATTGCAAAAACCTTTTCCATTTTCCCTTTTCCCCCCGGGCCCCCAAATAATACCCTTTTTTCTAAAGACAATACTTCTTCAAAAGCCCTTTCCCAATTCTAGCCTTTTTCAATGAAATTTTAAAAAATCAAAAAAATTTTATTTTTTAATTTTTAACCAAAACAGCTAGAGTTTTAAACTTCTTTATTTTTTAAATTTGCCTATTAGCCGGGTTTTTTTATATCTTTTAAATTCAGTTTTAATTAAAGCCTCCAGGGGAAATTTTTTACATCATTCAGTTCTTTTTAATCAGCCTATCACTGGGGTTTTAAAAATTTTTTTCAGTTGTTCTACAGGCCACCACCGTCTCGGGAAAAAAAAAGCAAAATTAACTGGCAGCAAAAAAATAAAAAAAAATTTCAAAAAAAAAAAAAAAAAAAGAAAAAAGGGAAAATTCATAAAATAAATTTTTTTAAAACGGGACCCCCGTGCCACTGTTTCCTACGATTTAAAAACCCCGGCTTTGTCTTTCCCATGAATAATGAAAATAAAACGGGCTGCTAACAACCAGGGGCTTACACCCTTTGTGCTTTTTTAAAACCCTTAAATTTCTTTTCCGCTTCTTATCTTTTTTTTAAAATGGATTTTAAAAACTTTTGAACACATTTGAACATTTCATTTTACAATTTTTTTAAATTAAAACCCGGGGTATTTAAATAAACGAAAAAGCATAAAAACGCTCCCAAAACACCAAAAAAAGTACGGGGAACCCAAAACAACCGGGGGGAACCCGACTTTTTTTTTTATGATAATTTTTTTCCAAAACCCGGGAAACAGTACCGCGTGGTTTTCCACGTGCCCGGGCGTCATTGGGGGGGGGCCTGCGACAGCAAAAAGGGGGAAATTTTGCCCCGGGGTTACGGCTTTTTCTTTTTCCTCTCTAAAAAACCCCTCCCCCTCAACAAAATCCTTTCACTTTGGGGCCCCCCCAAAACCCAAAATTTTCTTCTGTAAAAAGTTGGATTTTTTCCCAAGTTTAA
>JAMYXO010006742.1:0-13123 GCA_033310375.1 Conus canariensis | reverse complement strand
AAAGGGAAAAAAAAATTTAAAATTTTTTTTTTTTTAAAAAACCAAAAAACCTTTTTTTTTTTTCCCCCCCCCCAAAAAAATTTTTTTTTTAAAAAAAAATTAAAAAAAAAAAAACCCCCCCCCCCCCCCCAAAAAAAAATTTTTTCCCCCCCTTTAAATTTTTTTGTTTTTTTCCCCAAAAAATTTTTAAAAAAAAAATTTTTTTTTTTAAAACTTTTAAAAATTTCCCCCCCCCCCCCTTTCTTTTTTTTTTTTTCCCCCCGAAATTTTTTTCCCCTTTTCCCCTTTTTAAAAAAACCCCTTTGGGGCCCTTAAAAGGGGGGGGGGGGGTTTTTTTTGGGGGGGGGGCCCCTTCCCCCCCGGGTTGTTTTTTTTTTTCCCTTTTTTAAAAGGGGGAAAAGGGGTTTTAAATGTTTTTAAAAATTTTGTTTTTTTTTTTTTCCCCCCCCCCAAAAAAAGGGTTGTTTTTTTTGGGGTTTTTTTTTTTTAAAAAAAATTTTCCGGGGGGGTTTTTAAAAAAAGGGGAAAAGAAAAAAACCCCCCCCCAAAAAAAGGGGGGAAGGGGGGGGAAAAAGGGGAAAAAAAAAAGGGGGGGGGGAAAGGGGGGGTGGGGGGTGGGGGGGGGGGTTTGGGGGGGTTTTTTGGGGGAATTTTCCCCCCAAACTTTTTTGGGTTTTTTTCCCGGGGGGGGGTTTTCCGGGGGGGGGGGGCCTTTTTGGGGTTTGGGGGGGGGGGGGGGGGGGTTTTTTTGGGGGGGGCCCCCCCGGGGGGGGGGGGGGAAACCCCCCCGGGGGGGGTTTTGTCTTTTTTTGTTTTTGTGGTTTTTTTTTTGGAAAATTTATTTAAACCCCCCCAAAAAAAAAACCCCCCCCCCAAAAAAAAAAAACCAAACAAAAGGGGAAAAAAAAAAAAGGGGGGGGGTTTTTTTAAAAATTTTAAAAAAAATTTTTAAAAAAAATTTTTCCGGGGGTTATTTTCCTTACCCCCAAAATTTTATTTTTTAAATTTTTTTTAAAAAGGGGGGGGGTTTTTGGGTTAAAAAAGGGGGGGCCCCCCCGGGGGTGGGGGGGGGGGGGGGTTTTTAAGGGAAAAGGTGAAAAAAAGGGGAAAAAAAAAAATTTTAAAAAGGGGAAAGGGGGGGGGAAAAAGGGGGGGGGGGAAAAAAATTTTAAAAAAAAAAGGGGGGCAAAAACCCCCCCCCCTTTTTTTTCCCCCCCCCCCCGGTTTCCCCCGGTTTTTGGTTTTTTTTTTTTCCCCCCTTTTTCTCCCCCCCCCTTTCCCCCCCCCTTTTTGGCCCCCCCCTTTTTTTTTCCCTTTGGGGGGGAAAAAAAAAAGGGGAAAGGGGAAAAAAAAAAAAAGGGGGGGGGGGGGGGGGGAAAAAATAAAGGGAAAAAAGAAACCGGGGGGGGGGGAAAAAAAAAAAGGGGGGGGAAAAAAAACCCAAAGGGTTAACAAAAAAAAAAACCCAAAAAAAAAAAAAGGGAAAAAGGGGAAAGGGGGGGGGGAAAAAAAAAAAAAGGCAACCCCCCAACAAAAAAAAAAAGGGAAAAAACCCCCCTTGGCCCCAAACAAGAAACCCTTTTTGGGGAAAAAGGGGGGAAAGGGTTAAAAAAAAAAAAAAAAAAAAAAAAAAAAAACCCCCCAAAAAAAATTTTTCCAAAGAAAAAAAACCCAAAAAAAAAACAAGTCGGGGAAAAAAAAGGGGGGAAAAAAAAAAAAAAGGGGGAAGGGAAAAAAAAAAAAATTTTTTTTTTTTAAAGGAAAATTTTTTTTTTTTTTTTTTAAAAAAATTTTCCCCCCCCTAAACTAAAAAGGGGCCCCCCCCCCCCCCCCTTTTTTTTTTTGGGGGGGGGGTTTTTTTGGGGGTTTTTTTTTGGGGTTTTTTTGGGGCCCCTTTAAAATTTTGGGGGGGGGGGGGGAATCAAAGGGGCCAAAAAAAGGAAGTTTTTTTTTTTTTTTAAAAAGGGTTTTTTTAAAATTTTTTTTTTTTTTTTCCCCCCCCCCCCCCCCCCCCCCCCCCCCCCAAAAAATTTGGGGGAAAAAAACCCCCCCCCAAAAAAAAAATTTAAACAAAAAACAAAAGGGGGGGGGGGGGGGGGGGGGGGGGGGGGGGGGTTGGGGGGGGGGGGGGGTTTTTTGGGGGGGGGGGGGGGGTTTTTAAAAAAAGGGGGGGGAAAAAAGGGGGGGGGGGGGGGGGGGTTTTGGGGGGTTTTTTGGGGGGAAAGGGGAAAAAAAAAAAAGGGGGGGGGGGGGGGGGGGGGGGGGGGGGGGGGGGGGGAAAAAAGGGGGGGGGGGGGGGAAAAAAACCATTTTTTTTTAAAAAGGGGGGAGGGGGGGGGGGGGGGGGGGGGGGGGGGGGGGGGGGGGGGGGGTTGGGGGGGATTTAGGGGGTTTTTTAAAAAATTTTTTTTAAAAAACCAGAAAAAAAAAAAAAAAAAAAATTTTAAAAAAAAAAAATTTTTTAAAAAAAAAAAACCCCCAAAAAAAAATTTTTTTTTGGCCCCCAAAAGGGAAGCCCCGGGGAAAGGGAAAAGGGGGGGGGGGGGGGGAAAAAGGAGTAAAGGGGGGGAAGAGTGGGGCCCACCGGGGTTTTTAAAAAAAACCCCTTTTTTCCCCCCAAAAATTTTCCTTTTTCCTTTTTAAAAGGGGGGGGTTTTAAACCCAAAAAAAATTTTGGTTTTTTCCCCCCCCCAAAAAAAAATTTTTGGGGGGAAAAAAAAATTTTTAAAATTTGGGGGGGGGGGGGGGTTTTTCCCCCCAAAAAAATTTTTGGGGAAAAAAACCCCCCTGAAAGTTTAAAGGGGCCCCGGGGGGGGGAAAAAGGGGGGAAAGGGGAAGGAAAAAATTTTTTTGGTTTTTTCCCAAAAAAAGGGGCCCCCCGGGGGGGTTTTTGGGGGTTCAAAAATTGAAAAGAGGGAAAAGGGGGGGCCCCCCGGGTTTTTTAAAAAGGGGGAAAAAATTTTAAAAAAAAAGGGGGGGGGGGGGGTTCCCAACCCCCGGGGGTTTTAAATTTTTAAAAAATTGGGGGTTTTTAAAACCCCCCGGGGGCCCCCCCCCCAAAAAAAAAACCCAAAAAAATAAAAAAAAAAAAAAAGGGGGGTTTTTTTTTGGGGTTTTTTTTAAAATTTAAAAAAAAATTTTAAAAAAAAAAAAAAAAAAAGGGGGGAAAAAACCCCCCCCAAAAAAAAAATAAAGGGGTTTAAAAAGGGGAAAATCCCCCCCCCGGGGAAATTTCCCCCCGGGGCCCCCCAAAAAAAAAATTTTAAAGCCCGGGCCAAAAAAAACCCCCCGGGGCCCCCCAAAAAGGCCCCCCCCCCGGGGAAAAAAAAAGGGGGGGGGGGGGCCCCCCCCCCCAAAAAAAAAAAAAAACCCCCCCCAAACCCAAAAAGGGGAAAAACCCAAAGGGGGGAAAACCCCCCCCCCCCCTTTTTTTTTCCCCCAAATTTTTTTTTTCCCGGGTTTTTGGGGGTTTTTTAAACCAAAAACCCCAAAAAAAATTGGGGGGTTTGGGGAAAAAAAAAGGGGAAAAAAAATTTTTTCCCCCCCCCCCAAAAAACCCCAACTCCAAAAAAAAATTTTTAAAATTTAAAAACCCCAAAAAAAACCCCCCCCCAAAAAAATTAAAAAGGGGGGGCCCCAAAAAACCCTTTTTTTTTTTCCCCCCCCTTTTTAAACCCCTTTTTTCCCCCCCCCCAACCCTTTTTAAACAAATTTTGGGAAAAAAAAAATTTAAAAAGGAAAACCCCAACCCAAAAAAAAAAGGGGGCCCCCAAAAAAAAAAAGGGAAAGGGGAAAAAAGGGGAAAAAAAAAAAAAAAAAAAAGGGGGGGGGGAAAAAAAAAACCCCAAAAAACCCCCCGGGTTGGGGCCCAACCGGGTTTTTTCCCCCCCCCGGGATTTTTTGGGGGCCCCCCAAAAAAAGGGGAAAAACCCAGGAAAAAAAAGGGGGGGGAAAAAAAAATTTTTGGGGGGGGCCCCCCCCCAAAAAGGTTTTTTTTCCCCCCTTTTGGAAAAAGGGGGGTAAAACCCCAAATTTGGGAAAAAAAAAGGGGGGGGGGGGTTTTTAATTTGGGTTTTGGGGGGGGGGGGGGGGGGGGGGGGGGGGGGGGGGGGGGGGGGGGGGGGGGGGGAAAAACCCCCCTTCCCCCTTTGGGCCCAAAAAAAAAAAACCCAAAAAAAAAGGGAAAAAATTTTTAAAAAACCCCTTATTTTTTTGGGGGGGAAAAACCTTTTAAAAAAAAAAAAAACCCCCCCCCAAAAAAAAAAAAAAAATTTTTTTTTTAAAAAAAATTTTTTGGGGGGGGAAAAAACCCCTTTGGGGGGGGGGAAATTTTTAAAAAATTCCCCAAAAAACCGGGAAAAAAGGGGGAAAAAAAAAATTTTTTGGGGGGGTTTTGGGGGAAAAAACCAAAAAAGGGGGGGGGGGAAAATTTGGGAGGAAGGGGGAAAAAGGGGGGCCCCCCAAAAAAGGGGGGGGGGGGGGGCCCTTCCCCGTGTGGGGGGGAAAAAAAAAAAATTTTTTTTAAAAAAAAAAATTTTTAAAAAAGGGGGGGGGCCAAGTTTTTTAAAAAAAAAAACAAAAAAAAAAGGGGGGCCCCCCCCCCCTTTTTGGGGGGTTTTCCCAAGGAAAAGGGGGGGAAAAAAAAGGGGGGAATTTAAAAAAAAGGGAAAAAAAAAAAAAACAAAAAGGGGAAAGAAATTTAAAAAAAAAAAAAAGGGGAAATAAAAAGGGTTTTAAAAAAAAAGGGGGGGTGGGGAAAAAGGGGGGGAAAAAAAAGGGGGGGGAGAAAAAAAAATTTTTAAAAAAGGGAAAAGAAAAAAAAAACAAAAATTTTAAAAAAAAGAAAAAAAAAAACCCAAAAAAAAAAAGGGGGGGAAAAAAAAAGGGGGGGAAAAACCAAAAATTTTTTTTTTTTCCCCCCCCCAATGGGGGTTTTTTTTTTGACCCCCTTTTTTAAAAAAAAATTTAAAAAAAAAAAAAAAAGGGGGGGGGCCCCCCAAAAAAAACAGGGAAGTTTTTTAAAAAAAGGGGAAAAGGGGAAAAAATTTTGGGGGGAAAGAATTTTTTGTCGGGCAAAATTAAAAAAAGGGAAAGGGGGGGGAAAAAAAGGCCCCCCTTTTCCCCCAAAACCAGTTTTTAAAAAAAAAAAACCATTTAAAAAGGGGAAAAAAGGGGGGCCAAAAAGGGGGGGGAAAAAAACCTTAAAGGAAAAAGGAAAAAAGGGGGGAAAAAGGGGGGGAAAAAAAAAAAAATTTTCAACCCGGGAATGAAAAAAAGGGGCCCAAATTACAGACAAAAAAAAAAAGGGGGGGGGGGGAAAAAGGGAAAAAAAAAAAACCCCCAAAAGGGGGGGCCCAAAAGGGGAAAGGTTTTAAAAAACCTTTAAAAACCCAGGAAACAGTTATTTGGGGGGAAAAAAAAGCCCCCCTTTTTTCCCGGGCGGGGGGAAAAAAAAATTTGGCAAAAGGAAAAAGGCCCCTTTCCAAAACCCTAAAACCCCGGGGGGGGGGGGGGGGGGAAAAAAAAAAGGGCCCCGCCCTTTTCCTTGGAACCCCCTTTAAAAAGGGGGGAAATAAAAAGGGGGCCAGGGGGGCCCGGAGGGGGGGCCCCCCCCCCCGGGGGCAAAAAAGGGGGGAAAAAGGGGAAGGGGAACCAAAGGGGGGGGCCCCCCCCTTTTTTTTAACAAAGAAAAAAAGGGGGGGGTTTTAAAAGGGGGGGGGAAAAAAAAAAAAAAAAGGAAAAAAAGGGGGGAAGAAAAAAGGGAAAAAGGGGGTGGAAGAAAAAAAAAAAAAAGGGTTTTTAAAAAAGGGGGGGAAAAAAAGGGGAAAAAAGGGAAATAAAAAAAAAAAAAGGGAAAAAAAAGGGGGGTTTTTGGGAAAAAAAGGGAAAAAAAAAAAAAAGGGGAAAAGGGAAAGGGGGGGGGGGGAATTTTTTTTTTTTTTTAAAAAAAAGGGAAAAAAAAAAAAAACCCCAAACCAAACTTTTAATTTTGGGGCCCGGGGGGGTTTTTGGGGGGGGGGGGGGGGAAAAGGGGGGGGGGGGGGGGGGGGGGAAAAAAAAAAAAAAAAAAAAAAACCATTTTTAAAAAAAATAAAAAATTTTTAAAAATTTTTTTTAACCCAAGGAAATTTTTAAAAAAAATTTTTGGGCCCAAAATTTTCCCTTTTTCCCCCTTTTCCCAAAAATTTTTAAAAAAAACCCCCTTTTAATTTTAAAAAAAAGGGGCCTAAAAAAAAGGGAAGAGTTTTTAAAAAATTTTTTTAATAGGGAAAAGGGGGGGGAAAAAAAAAAATTTTTTTTGGGTTTTTTTTTTAAAAAATTTTTTTTTGGGATTTTTTAAAATTTTTTTCCCCCGGGGGGGAAAAAAAACCCCTTTTAAACCCAAAATTTAAAAAAAAAAATTTTTTTTTAAAAGGAAATTTTTTTGGGGGGGCTTTTTTGGGTTTTAAAGGGGGGGGAAAAAAAAATTTTTTAAAAAAAAGGGTTTAAATTTTTAAAATTAAAATTTTTAAAAAATTTAAAGTTTAAAAACCCTTTTTAAAAATTTTTTTTTCCCCCTTTTTTTTTTCCCTTTTTTTTTAAAAACCCCAAAGGAAAAAAAAAAAAAAGGGGGGAAAAAATTTCCCCCCAAAAAAAAAAGTTAAAAAAAAAAAAAAAAAAAAATTTTTCCCGAAAAAGGAAGGGGGGGAAAAAAAAGGGGGGTTTTAAAAAATTTTTTTGGGGGGAAAAAGGGGTTTAAAAAAAATTTTTTTCCCGGGGGGGTTTCCCGGGGGGGGGCCCAAAAGGTTTTTTCCCCCCGGGGAATTTTTGGGGCCCCCCAAAATTAAAGGGTTTTTTTGGGGGGGCCCCCCCGGGGGTTTTTAATAAAAAAAATTTAAAAACCAAAAAAAAAATTAAACCCCCCCAAAAAAAAAAAAGGGGGGAAAAAAGGGGAAAAAAAAATTTTTTTTTTAAAATTAAAAAAAAAAAAGGGTTTTTTGGAATAAAATTTTTTTTTTTAAAAAAAAAAAAAAAATTTTTTGAAAAATTTTAAAAAAAAGGAAAAACCCCCTAAAAAACCCCGAAAAAATTTTTTTAAACCTTTAAAACCCCCAAAAAAAATTTTTTTTTCCTCAAAAAAAAAAAAATTTTTTTTTTCCCCCCCAAAATTTTTTCCCTTTTTTTTTAAAAATTTTAAAAATTTGGGTTAAGGGTTTTTTAAAATTTTTTTAAAAAAAAAAAAATTTTAAAAGGAAACCCCAAAAAAACCCCCAAAAAAAAAAATTTTTTAAAAAAAAAAAGGGGAAAAAACAGCCCCCCCCAAAAAAAAAAAATTTTTAAAAAATTTTTTTTCCCAAAAAAAAAACCCCTTTTTTCCCCCCAAAATTTTTTTTTCCCCAAAAATTATTTTAAAAAAAGAAATTTTTTTTTTTTAAAAACCCCCCCCCCCGGCCCCCCCCCCGGTTTTTAAAAAAAAAAAAATTTTTTTTTTTTGGGGGGGTTTTTTTTTTCCCCCCGGGGGGCCCCCCCCCCCCCGGGGGGGGGGGAAATGGGGGGGGGAAAAAAAAAAAAAACCCCCCCCCAAAATTTTTCCCCCCAAAACCCCCCCCCCCCCCCCCCCCGGGGGGGAAAGGGGTTGACCCCATTTTTTTTTTTGGGGGGGCCCCCCCCCCCCCAACCCCCCCCCCAAAAAAACCCCAAAACCCCCCCCCCCAAAAAAAACCCCAACCCAATTTTTTTCCCCCCCCTTTTTCCCCCCCCCCTTTTTTTTTTTAAAAAAAAACCCCCCCTTTTTTTGGGGGGCCCCCCTTTTTTTAAAGTTCCCCCCGGCCCCTTTTTCCCCCCCCAAAAAAATTGGGCCCTTTTTTTTTTAAAAAAAAAAAAGGTTTTTTTTTAAAAAAAAAGGAAAAAAAAATTTTTTCCCCCCCTTTTTAAAAACCCCCCCCCCCCTTGGCCCCCCAAAAAATTTTTTTTTAAAAATTTTTGGGGGTTGGGAAAAAAAAAAAATTTTTGGAAACCAAAAATTTTTTTTAAAAAGGGGGGGAAAAAACCCCGGGGAAAACCCTTTTTAAAAAAGGGGGGTTTTTTTTCCCCAAATTCCAACCAAAAGGGAACCCCCCTTTTGGGGGGGGGGGGCCCCCTTTTTTTTGGGGGGGGTTTTTTTTTTTCCCCCCCCCAAAAAAAAACCCCCCCCCCCCCCTAAAAAAACCCCGGGGGGGGCCCCCCAAAAAAAAACCCCCCAAAACAAAAAAAAAAAATTTTTTAAAAAAAAAACCCCAAAAAAGGGGGGGGGGGGGGGGGGGGGGGGAAGGGGGGGGTTTGGGGGGGTTTTTTAAAAAATTGGGGAAAAAGGGGGTTGGTTTGGGGAAGGGTTTTTTTTTTAAAAAGGGGGTTTTTTAAAAATTTTTTTTGGGGAAAAAGGGGTTTTTTTTTTTTTTTTTTTTTAAAAGGGGGGTTTTTTTTTGGGGGGGTTTTTTTTTTTTTTTTTTTTTTTTTTAAAAAAAACCCCCCCCCCTTTTTAATCCCCCCTTTTTTGGGCCCCCGGCCCAAAGGGGCCCAGGGGCCCCCCCCCCTTTTTTGGGGGCCCCAAAAAAAATTTTTTGGGGGGCTTTTTTGGGGCCCCCCCCCCCTCCCCCCCTTTTAAAAATTTTTTAAATTTTTTTTTTTTTCCCTTTAAAATTCTTTTTGGGGTTTTAAATTTTTTTGGGGGCCCCTTTTTTCCTCCCCTTTTTAAAATGGGGGCCCGCCCCTTTTTTTTTAAAAAACCCCTTTCCCCCCCTTTTTTTTTTTAAGGGGGGGGGGGGGGGGGGGGGGGGGGGTTTTTTGGGAAAACCTTTTTTTTTTGGCCCCCCCCAAAACCCCCTTTTAAAACCCTTTTTTGGTTTTTTTTTTTTTTTTTTCCCCCCGGGGGGGGGGGGGGTTTTTTTTTAAAAAGGGGCCTTTTTTTTTAAATGGCCTTTTGTTTTTTTTTAATTTTTTTTTGGGTTTTTCCCTTTTGGGGGTTTTTTTGGCCCTTAAGGGGGGGGAAAAAAACCCCCAAAAAAATTTTTTCCCCCGGGGGGGAAAAAAAAAAAATTTTTTTTTTTTTTTTTCCCCTTTTTTTCCCCTTTTTTGGGGGGGCCCCCTTTTTCCCCGGGGTTTCCCTTTTTCTTTTTCCCTTTTTTTTTGGGGGGGGGGCCCCCCCTTTTTCCATGTTTTTTTGGGGGTTTTTCCTTTTGGTTTGGGGGGTTTTTTTTTTTTCCCCCCTTTTTTTTTTTCTTCTTTTTAACCCTTTAATTTTTTTTTTCCCCCCCCCTTTTTTTTTTTTGGCCCTTCGGGGGGTTTTTTTTTCGGTCCCCCCTTTTTCCCCCCCCTTTTTTTTTCCGGGGCCCCCCCCCCCTTTTTAATTTTCCCTTTAATGTTTCCCCCTTTTTTTTAACCCCCCCTTTTTTTTCCCCTTTTTTTCCCCCCCAAAACCCCCCCGGGGGAAAATTCCCTTTCGGGCCCCCCCGGGTTTCCCCAACCCCCCCGCCCCCCCCCCCCCTTTCTTTTGGGGGGGGGGGGGTTTTAAAATTTTTTTTTTTTTTTTTTTTTTCCCAAAAAAAACCCCCTTTTTTTAAAAAAAAGGTTTTTTAAAAATAAATTGGGTTTTTTTTTTAAAATTTTTTTAAAAAAATTTTTTAAAAAAGTTTAAAAAAAAAAAAGGGAAATTGGGAAAATAAAAAATAAAAAAAAAGGGAAAAAAAAAAAGGGGAATCAAAGGGTCAAAGGGGGAAAAAAAAACCCCCCCCTTTTTTTTTCCCCTTTTTTGGGGTTTTTTTTTTTTTTTTTTTTTTTTTTTTTTTTTTTTTTAAAAAAAAATTTTTTTTAAACCCCTTTTTAAAAAAAAAAAATTTTTTAAAAAAGGGAAAATTTTTTTTAAAAAAAATTTTGGGGGTTTTTTTTTTTTTGGTCAAAACCCCCAAAAAAGGGGAAAAAAAAAAAAAAAATTTTTTTCCGGGGAAAAAAAATTTTTTAAAAATTTTTTTTTAAATTTAAAAAAAATTTAAAAAAAAAAAAATTTAAAAAAACCTTTTTAAAAACCCCCCCCTTTTTTCCCTTTCCCCCTTTTTTTCCCTTTTTTTTTTTTTGGGGGGGGGGGGGGGGGGGGGGGGGGGGGGGGGGGGGGGGGGGGGGGGGGGGGGGGTTTTGGGGGGTTTTTGGTTTTTTTTTTTGGGGGAAAAAAAAGGGGGAAAATTAATTTTTTTTTTGGGGTTTGGGGGGGGGGAAAGGGGGGGGGGGGTTTTTTTTTTGGGGGGTTGTGGGGGTTTAAAAAATTTTTTTTTGGGTTTTTTTTTTTTTTAAAAAAAAAGGAATTTTGGGAAAAAAAGGGGGGGGGGGTTTTTTTTAATTTGGGTTTTTTGGGGGGGGAAAGGGAAGGGGGGGGTTTTTTGGGGGGGGGTTTGTTTAAAAAAGGGAAAAAAAAAAAATTTTTTTTTTTGGGGGGGGGGGGGTTTGGGGGGGGGGGGGGGGGGATTTTTTTGGGGGGGGGGGGGGGGTTTTTAAGGGGGGGGGGGGGGGGGG
The DNA here is from genome assembly GCA_033310375.1 of Conus canariensis. NCBI lineage: Eukaryota > Metazoa > Mollusca > Gastropoda > Neogastropoda > Conidae > Conus > Conus canariensis. The sequence continues at coordinate 2,602 of JAMYXO010006742.1, read as the reverse complement.
TTTTTTTTTTTTTTTTGGTTTTTTGGGGGGGGGGGGGAAAAAATTTTTTAAAAATTTTAAAAAAAAAAAAAATTTTTTTTTAAATTGGGGGTTTTTTTTTGGGGGGGGGGGGTTTTGGGGGGTTTTTGGGGTTGGGGGGGGAAAAATTTTTTTGGTGGGGGGGGGGGAAAAATGGGGGGGGAAAAATTTTTTTTTTTGGGGGGGGAAAAAAATTTTTTTTTTTTTTTTTGGAATTTTTTTTGGGGTTTTTTTTTTTTGGGGGAAATTTTTTAAAGGGGGGTGGGGGGTTTTTTTTTTGGGTTTTTTGGGGTTTTTTGTTTTTTGGGAAAAATTTTTTTTTTTTTTTGGGGGGAAAAAAAATTTTTTTTTTTTAAAAAAAAAAACCCCCCCCCCTTTTTTTTTTAAAAAAACCTTTCCCCCCCCCCAAAAAAAAAAAATTTTTTTTTTAAAAACCCCCCTAAAAAAAAACCCCAAAAAAAAATTTTTTTAAAATTTTTTTAAACCCCTTTAAAAACCCTTTTTTTTTTCCCCCCTTTTTTTCCCCTTTTTTTCCCCCCTTTTTTTTTCCCCTTTGGGGGTTTGAAAGGGGGGGGGGGGGGGGGGGGGGGGGGTTTTTTTGGGTTTTTTTTTTTTTTTTTAAAAATTTTTTAAAAAATTTTTTCCCCCTTTTTTTTTTTTATTTTTTTTATTTTTTTTATTTTTTTTTTTTTCCCCCCTTTTTTTTAATTTGGGGTTTTTTGGGGGGGGGTTTTCGGGGGGTTTTTTTCCCCTTTAAAAAAAGGGCCCCCTTCCTTTTTTCCCCTTTCCCCCCCCCCTTTTCCCCCCCCCAAAAACCCAAAAAAATTTTCGGCCCCCCCCCCAAAGGGAAAACCCCTTTTTTTTTGGGGCCCTTCCCCGGGTTTTCCCTTTTTTAACCTTTTTTTTTTTTTTTTGGGGGCCCTTTTTTGGGGGGGTTTTTTTTCCTTTTTTTTTTGGGGGGGGCCCTTTCCCCCCCCCCCCCCCGGGGGGGGGGCCTTTTTTTTTTTTGGGCCCCCGGGGGGTTTTTTTCCCCCTGAAGGGTTCCCCCTTTTAATTGGTTTTGGGGGGGGGGGTTTTTTTTTTTGGGGGGGGGTTTTGGGGTTTTTTTTTTTTTGGGGTTTTGGGGTTTCCTTCCGGGGGGGGGGGGGGGGGTTTTTTTTTTTTTTTTGGGGGTTGGGGAAAATTTTGTTGGGGGGGGTTTGTGGGGGGTTTGGGGGGGTTTTTTTGGGGGGTTTTTGGGGGTTTTTTTTTTTTTGGGGCCCCGGCCTTCCTTTTTGGGGTTTTTTTTTGGGGGGGGGCCCCCCCCCGGGGGGTTTTTGGGGGGGTTTTTGGGGTCCGGGTTTTTTGGGGGGTTTCCCCCAAAGGGGGGGGGTTTTTTTTGGGGGGGGTTGGGCCGGGGGGGGTTTTTTTTTTTTTTTAATGGGGGGGGGTTTTTTGGGGTTTTTTTTTTTTTTTAAAAAAAAACCCGGGGGGTTTTTTTTTTCCCCGGTTTTTTTGGGGAAAAAAAAAACCAAAAAAAAGGGGTTTTTTGGGGGGAAAAAAAAAAAACCCCCCCCAAAAAAAAATTTAAAGGGGGTTTTGGGTTTTTTTTTAAAAAAGGGGGGGGGGTTTTTTTTTTTTCCCCCCAAAAAAACCTTTTTTTTTAAATTTGGTTTTTTTTAAAAAAAAACCCCCCCCCTTTTTTTTTTTTTTTAAAATTTTTTTTGGGGAAAAAGTTTTTTTTTTTTTTTCCCTTTTTTTTTTTTTCCCTTTTTTTTTGTTTTTTTTGTTTTAAAAAAATTTTTAAAAAAATTTTTTTTTTCTTTTAAAAACCCCCCCCCCCCCCCCCCCCCCCCCCCCCCTTTTTTTTCCCCTTTTTTTTTGGGCCCCCTTTTTTTTTTTTTCCCCCCCCCCGGGGGGTTTTTTTTTTTTGGGGGGGAAATTTTTGGGGGGTTTTCCGGGGGGGGGCCGGGGGGGGGGGGGGGGGTTTTTTTTTTTTTAAGGGGGGGGGGGGGTTTTTTTTTTTTGGGGGGGGTTGTTTTTTGGTTGGGTTTTTTTTTGGGGGGGCCCCGGGGGCCCCCGGGGGGGGGGGGGGGTTTTTTTTTTTTTTTAAAAAATTTTTTAAAAATTTTTGGGGGGGTTTTTTTTTGGAAAAAAAAAAATTTAAAAAAAGGAAAGGGGGGAAAAGGGGGGGGAAAAAAAAGGGGGGAAAAGGGGAAAAAGGGGGAAAAAAAAAAAGGGGGGGGGGGGGGGGGGTTTTTTAAGTTTTTTTTTTTTTTTTTTTTTTGGGTTTTTCCCAAACCCTTTTTTTCCCCCCTTTTTTTTTGGGGTTTTTTGGGGGGGTTTTTTTTTGGGTCGGGGTTTGGGGTTTTTTTGGGGTTTTGGGGGGGGGGGTTTTTTTGGGTTTTGGGGGGGGGGGGAAAAAATTTAAAGGGGCCCCTTTTGGGGGGGGGGGAAAAAAAAGGGGGGGGGGAAAAAAAGGGGGTTTTTTTTCCCCCCCCCGGGGGTTTCCCCCCCCCTTTTTTTTTTCCCCCTTTTTTTTTTTTTTCCCCCCCCCCCCCCTTTTTTTTCCTTTTTTTTCCCCCCCTTCTTTTTCCCCCCTTTG
>JAMYXO010006741.1:0-2500 GCA_033310375.1 Conus canariensis | reverse complement strand
GGTTTTTTTTTTTTGGGGGGGGGGGGAAAAAAAAAAAAATTTTCCCCCCCCCTTTTTTTTTTTCCCCCTCCCCCCCCCTTTTTGGTTTTTTTTAAAAAAAAAAATTTTTTTTTTTGGGGGGGGGGGTTTTTTTTTTTTTTTCCCCCCCCCCCCCGGGGGGGGTTTTTTTTTTTTTGGGGGGGGGGGAAAAAAAAAAAAAAAATTTTTTTTTTTTTTTTTTCCCCCCCCCGGGGGGGGTTTTTTTTTTTAAAAAAAAAAAATTTTTTTTTTTTTTTTCCCCCCCCCTTTTTTTTTCCCCCCCGGGGGGGGGTTTTTTTTTTTTTTTTTAAAAAAAAGGGAAAAAAAAATTTTTTTTTCCCCCCCCCCCCTTTTTTTTTTTTTCCCCCCCGGGGGGGTTTTTTTTTAAAAAAAAGGGGGGAAAAAATTTTTCCCTTCCCCCCCTTTTTTTTTTTTTCCCCCCCCCCCCCCCCCCCTTTTTTTTTTTTTTTTTTAAAAAGGGGAAATTTCTTTTTTCCCCCCCCCCCCTTTTTTTTGGGGGGAAAAAGTTTTTTTTTTGGGGGGGGGGGGGGAGTTTTTTTTTTTTTCCCCCCCCCCCTTTTTTTTTTTTTTTCCCCCCCCTTTTTTGGGTGGGGGGGGGGGGGGAAGGGGGTTTTTTTTCCCCCCCTTTTTTTTTTTTTTTTTTCCCCCCCCATTTTTTTTTTTTAAAAAAAAGGGGGGTTTTTTTTTTGGGGGGGGGGTTTTACCCCCCCCCCCCCCCTTTTTTTTTTTTTTTTTTTCCCCAAAAAAATTTTTTTTTTTTTTTTTGGGGGGGGGGGGGGGAAAAAAAAAAAAAAAAAATTTTTTTTTTTTTTCCCCCCCCCAAAAAAAAATTTTTTTTCCTTTTTTTTCCCCCCCCCCGGGGGGTTTTTGGGGGGGTTTTTTTTTTTTAAAAAAGGGGGGGGGTTTTTTTAAAAAAAAAAAATTTTTTTTTTTTTTTTTTTTTTTTTTTTTTTTTTTTTTTCCCCCCCCCCTTTTTTTTTTTTTTTCCCCCCCCCCCCTTTTCCCGGGGGGGGGGGGGGTTTTTTTAAAATGGGGGGGGGGGAAAAAAAAAATTTTTTTTTTCCCCTTCCCCCCCCCCCTTTTTTGGGGGTTTTTTTTTTATTTTTTTGGGGGGGGGAAAAAAAAAAATTTTCTCCCCCCCCCTTTTTTTTTTTTCCCCCCCCCCCGGGGGGGTTTTTTTTTTTTTGGGGGGGGGGGGGTAAAAAACCCCCTTTTTTTTTTCCCCCCCCCTTTTTTTTTTTTCCCCCCCCCGGTTTTTTTTTTTTAAAAAAAAGGGGGGGGGGGGTTTTTTTTCCCCCCCCCGGGGGGTTTTTTTTTTTTCCCCCCTTTTTTTTTTTTTTTGGGGGGGGGGGGTTTTTTTTAAAAAAGGAAAAAAAAAATTTTTTTTTTCTCCCCTTTTTTTTTTTTCCCCTCCCCCCCCTTTTTTTTTTTTTTCCCCCCCCTTTTTTTTTTTTGGGGGGGGGGGGGGGGTTTTTTTTTCCCCCCCCGGGGGGTTTTTTTTCCCCCCCTTTTTTTTTTTTTTTTGGGGGGGGGGGGAAAAAAAAAAAAAAAAAATTTTTCCCCCCGGGGTTTTTTTTTGGGGGTTTTTTTTTTGGGGGGGGGAAAAAAAGGGGGGGGGGGTTTTTTTAAAAAAAAAAATTTTTTCCTTCCAAAAAAAAAAAAATTTTTTTTCCCCCCCCCCCCCGGGGGTTTTTTTAAAAAATTTTTCCCCCCCCCCGGGTTTTTTTTTTTTTTTTTTTTTTTTTTTGGGGGGGAAAAAGGTTTTTTCCCCCCCCCCCCTTTTTTTTTTTTTTTTTCCCCCACCCCCTTTCCCCCCCCCGGGGGGGTTTTTTTTTTTTTTTTTTCCCCCTTTTTTTTTTTTTTTTTTTGGGGGTTTTTTTTTTTTTTGGGGGGGGGAAAAAAAAAAAAATTTTTTTTTTTTTTTTTTTTTTTTTTTTTTTTTTTTTTTTTGGGGGGGGGGTTTTTTTTTTGGGGGGGGGGGGGGAAAAAAAAAAGGTTTGGTTGGAGAGATATCTCTTCTTTTTCCTTGTTGTTGGGGGTTTGAGGGGGGAAATTTTTTTTCTTCGTTGTTTGTGTGAGAGGATTTTTTTGTTGTGTTGTTGAGGATTTCTTTTTTTTTCTTTTTTTGTTGGAGAATTTTTTTTCTTTTTTGTTTTTGTTAAGAGATTTTTTTTTTTTTGTTGGTGTGAGGGATATTTTTTTTTCGTTGTTGTGTTGAGGGGTATTTTTTTTTTTCCCGTTGTTTTGTTGAGGGGATATTTTTTTTCTTTTTTGGTTTTTAAAGGGGGGGGGGGGGGGGGGGGGGGGGGGGGGGGGGGGGGGGGGGGGGGGGGGGGGGGGGGGGGGGGGGGGGGGGGGGGGGGGGGGGGGGGGGGGGGGGGGGGGGGGGGGGGGGGGGGGGGGGGGGGGGGGGGGGGGGGGGGGGGGGGGGGGGGGGGGGGGGGGGGGGGGGGGGGGGGGG
>JAMYXO010006740.1:0-13128 GCA_033310375.1 Conus canariensis | reverse complement strand
CAAATGGAAAATGAAACAAAGAAGAATGAGAAAAACATAAACATAGACGCGAAAATACACACAAGCGCGCGTGCGTGCACCCGCATACACACGTGCTCTGGGTAACGTACATAAGCGCACACGTACACACACACACACACACACACACAACACACACACCACCACACACACTTACTCACTTAACACACACACACCACACACACACACACCACACACACACACCACACACACACACACACACACACCACACACACACACACACACCACACACACACACGGACACGCATACACATACACCACACACACACACACACACACACACACACACACACACACACACACACACAAAACGCACACAGACACAACAACACACAAACGCACACACATACACATACACACACGCACGCGCACACACAACAACACCACACCACACACACACACCACACACCCACACACACATACACACACACACACGTGCGGGCGCGCGCGCCCGCCAAGGCACGTGAGCGAGCGCGCACATGCCCACACGGATACACTTAAACACAGTAATGCGCGAACAAACACACCGACACGCGCGCGCGCACACACGCACACATTCATATGCAATCATACACATGTTTTGTTTCGTCCGTCGAGACGACGAAGACCATCTATTCATCCTGGGATCGGGGTGAGTGCGTAGATGGCTGGTCAGGCCGATCTGCGCCCGGAAAGATCTATCACAGTACGGACAGGGGATGGTGGCAGCAGCTGGAGATCTGTTGACACTGGTCTTCCTGATCATCCTGCGCTGCTCAGCTGCAGCAATTCTGTTGCTTTCACAGGTCTCTGCACCTTTGCGGACAGCTGATCGCCACCCATCTCTGTCATGGGCAGTCTGCTCCCATGTTGTGTGGCTGATGTTGAAGGCCTTAAGGAGGATTTGAGGCTGTCTTTGAAACGCTTCCTCTGGCCTCCATGAAGCGTTTGCCCTGTTGCAGTTCGACAAACAATAATGTCTTTGGCAGCCGAAGGTCTGCATGCGAACTAGTGACCTGCCCAGCGAAGCTGTGACTGCATCAGGATGGTGAAGATGTTAGGCAGGCCAGCACAAGCAGGATTTGACTGTCTGGAATCTTGTCTTGCCACTTAATGCCCATGAGTCTTCTGAGGCAAGTGTTGTGGAAACGGTTCAGTTTCCTGGCGTGACGCTGGTAAACTGTCCATGTTTCACAGCCATAGAGCAGTGTGATGAAAACTATGGCCCGATACACTTTGATCTTGGTCTCTAGGTGATGCCTCTCCTGTTCCATACGTTCTTATGTGTCTGCCAAAAGCGGCGAGCCGGTATTCACCTCATCGTCGATGACAACATTTCTGGACAGAGTGCTGCCTAGGTAGGTGAACTTATCCATCTCGTTCACAAAGTTCACCCTCCCCACCAGCCTGGACTCGCTTAGGGCAGTGATGTCAATCTTGTATCTGGCAAGTTCATTCGCAAGGAGGGCTGTACGTCTCTGGGGTTTATCCAAGGCGTCCCTGTCAAGGAGCGTGCGGACGTTCCATGTGGCCAGGTTCAGAGGAGTAATCCTCGTTTTTCTTTTTTCTGTCTTGTTTCGACCGCAATGATAGGGTCCCCGCCAGCCGCGGTATGCTGGATAGGGTGATGTGGAGCAGGCAATGTTTAGGGCACCTTTTCTAGCCCCTTCCTCATGCCATGAAGGTGAGCAGTGCTATCCTAAAAAGGGCTGCACAGTCGCTCAGGGGGCTGCCTACCGCCACTGCTGCTCCGATTCAGTGACGGCCGACCATATGGCCTGAGCCGCCTGTGTGCAGGTCTGCGGCTACGACTTCCAGAGTACCAACACCTGTTGCTTCGTCGCTCGCCCATCGCCACAGGACTTGGTGATAAGGGATAGGATGAAGGATGACTGATGACATGCGCGATGACTTTGATTAAAGTGAGGAAGAGTTGCGCGTCGTCGACCTCACTCTCTCGTCTGAGACCACCTGTATCCAATGGCAAGACAAGATCGAGACGGTTGGAGATGGAGACGGATGCAGTGGATGACCTAGATGTTCTACGTGCCTCATCTAGCTCTGTGCACTCCACAGTGCATTGCTGTAACCGCCTTTCTCTCTGTTGAACCATAAACGTTTCTTCCGCAGTGTCCGCCGGCGTTCAGTCTTTCCATGCATAGGTAGGCAAGCCCTAACTCATTCTCATATCCCCCATTACTGTGAACTGCAGTAGGGTGTCGCTCTCTTCCGCCTTCACAGCCCTTGGGAAATTGCATCTTCATCCGCCTGTTCTGCCGTTGGAGCTTGGTTTGCCAGATTTTTAAAAAATCGAGGTTGACTCCTTTAGATCCGTCGTGTTTAGCCTGGGGGCTCGCGCTGCCCAGTTACTGTGGGTCACCTCTGGGAGGATGTGGTTTGAAACCACGCACGATCGGTCTTGAAGTAAAAGAGGCTATGCCGAACCAGGGGACTAACACCGCCAGGCAACAACTATATACAGCACCACAAGCAAGCAGAGCGAAGCAAGCAGAGCAAGGAAGCGTGGACTACATGCAGCCATCACCACAACACAAAGCAAAGACACAAGGCCCCGGGTGGTACAAGGGGAAGAATCCTCTAAATATCTCCACTGCCCGTACCACCATCGCTTTCCACTTCCTGGGATTTTTCATCCCTGCAACACTCACAATCATACACATACTACATACATAAATGCATGAATACATATATGCACACGTATTTACGTACGAACGTAGATACATACATGCATACATGCATACATATACATACGTAGATATGTACATACATGCATACATACATACATACGCAAACATACACACTTACATACATATACAGAGAGAGAGAGAGAGAGAGAGAGAGAGAGAGAGAGAGAGAGAGAGAGAGAGAGAGAGAGGTTACAAGGAAAACACGAAGAAACCAGATTGCGAAAGGATGTGTAGAGAGTATGTGTGCGACTCCCCCCCCCCTCTCTCTCTCTCTCTCTCTCTGTCACTCTCTCTCTCTCTCTCTCTCTGTCTCTCTCTATGAACGAGCGCGCGCACGCGCGTGTGTATGTGTGTGTGTGTGAGAGGAGAGAGAGAGAGAGAAGAGAGAGAGAGAGAGAGAGGGAGGGAGAGAGAGAGACGGCGGGGGGAAGGAGGGGAGGGAAGATATTTGAGGGTGATAAAAGGCTGGATGTAATGAGGAGAGTACTTTTGTCTGTTTTTTTACTACGTCATTTTTTTCCATGTGTGCGTGCGCGCGCGTGTCTGTGTGTGTGTGTGTGTGTGTGTGTGTGTGTGTGTGTGTGTGTGTGTGCGTGTGCGTGCGTGCGTGCGTGCGTGCGTGGTAAGCGTTAGATTGTGTGTGGTGTGTGTGTGGTGTGTGTGGTGTGTGTGCGTGCGTGCGTTGCGCGCGCGTTGGGTGCGTGTGTGTGTGTGTGTGTGTGTGTGTGTGTGTGTGTGTGTGTGTGTGTGTGTGTGTGGTGTGTCGTGTGTGTGTGTGTGTGTGTGTGTGTGTGTTGTGTGTGCGCGCGCGCGCGCTAGTGTATGCGTGTGTGTGAGTTGTGTGTGTGTGTGTGTGTGTGTGTGTGTGTGTGTGTGTGTGTGTGTCTGTGAGTGTGTGTGACTTGTGTGTGCTGTGATGTGTGTGCGCGTGCATGCGCACGCAATTGTGTTGTGTGTGTTGTGGTGTGTTGTGTGTGTGTGTGTGTGGTGTGTGTGTGTTTTGTGATGTGTATGCGCGCGCGATCGTGTGTGTGTATGTGTGTATAGTGTATGTGTGTGTGTGTGTGTGTGTTTGTGTATGTGTGTGTGTGTGTGTGTGTGCTAATGTATACATTTGTGTGTGTGTGTGGTGTGTGTGTGTGCGTGTGTGTGTGTGTGTGTGTGTGTGTGTGTGTGTGTGTGCGCGCGCGTGCGTGTGTGCGTGCGTGCGCGCACGGGAGCGGGTGCCCATTCATTTTAGAGAAGCGAGTATTCGGAAGTTAAGTTGGACGTAAAACCATGAAACACACGCTGACATCGGTGCGAAAGAAGGCGACTCTCATGCAACAGTTTCCAAAGTCGCATGCGCGTTTCTTCCGGACGTGAACTAAATACCTGTGAGTCTGTGGTGTCACGTGATCATCCGGCTTCCGATCAGTGTGAGCGCGCTTCTCTCTTCAATTTTGAATTCTTCCGTATGGAAGGACAGCCGTCATTTTTGACTATTTTTAACCTGTATTGATATCTCTCTCTCTCTCTCTGCATGGCAGTCCGACGTCGTTGATGAGTGTGCTTGTTTCTGCTGCCTGTTTCAATGTGTGGAAACCAGGTCGAAGTCGGTGAGTTCCAGTTGATGTTTTAATTTACTGAAAAGGACAGAGTCGTCTTTGATATTTTGTTTGTGTTCTACATGCAGCTATATAGAAGTCCTTGTACACCCATCTTACGCTTCTTTCCTTCGAATAGTGAGGCCCGGGTGATCGCAGACAAAGTTTGAGAAAGCATAGATATGTTAAGGGAACATTTCGTTCAGTCCTTTGAGATTTCAATCAATTGACTTCAATATCCCACGGAAAGAAGCACAAAACACACTTTCCAATACACCACAAGCCAAGCCTTCCCGATGAAGTCAAACACCAATAACTTTGAGGCCGCTGCCTACCCCTCCCCCACCCCCCCCCCCCCCCCACCTCCACAATGGGCTCTTAAATTAAGGTACTTTTTTAGGGTGGAGGGGGTGAGGGGGGGGGGGCGGCGAGGGGAAACTGGATGTGTGTGGGAGGGGGTTAGGGTCCGGGTGGGAGGGAAAGATCTAGAAACCCACCTCATTTGCGCCTCTGTGTGTGTATGGGGATCTTTCTTGAAGGGAAAGAGGGCAGGGGGATGGGGAAGGGGGGGGGGGTGACGGACTGTTCATGTTGATCCATTGTCAGTTTGGAAATTTACATTGATTTTGAACTAATCAGGACCACATCAGCCCCTTTGTCAACTAGGTTGAAGTTGTTCACCAAAAGGAAAGTTTTCGCTCTCTTGAATCTTCTCTCTCTCTAGCTAGGGTAGCAGGATTTGAAGAGTACTTTCCACATCTTCCCCCCCCCCCCTCCAACCATCCTCTCACCCCTACTTCACTCTGCCTCTGCTTTTAAGTGCAATTGTTGAATTATTAGTGGTTCATTTGAATTTATTAAGAATAGTAATTTTTTCACTGTTTGTTTCTTTCTGTCATAACAGAAAGAACCGATTTGCTTCATCAGTTAAGCTTTTCTTGAATATGTATTAACTCCTCTTACAGGTAAAATGTGATTTGTATTTATGGTTACTACGTAAAAAGTATGTTCATTCCTTACATTTCACGATTTGAATCTTCACGCATCCCAGTCGTCCCACTGACACCCTCCCCTCCCCCACCCCCACCCCCGAACTCCAACTCCTCATCCCACCTTCCCTCCCACCCGCTCTCCTGTGGGAAGGGCCTAGTACCCCCTGTCCTCACCTCCCCGGTTCCGACGCCATTGTTGTTGTGTTATGTTAATTGAATTATATTAATACTGGAATTCAGAATCCAGTGCCTCACTAAACATTTTCAAATGATGGTTAGTTTTGTGGTAACCAAGTTAGTTTACTCGATATGCTCATTTGGACCTATATTCTGGGAAGCCCAGGTTTGCAGGTTTCATTTGTTCGCGCTCATTGAGATGCACTTCAAACCGTGACTATGACAGTGCCAGTTATAGATAGTAACCATTGCTTTTATTTCAGTTTGACAAACAAGCTAAAACTGATGGCGTTCTGAACATGTCCTGGTCCGAATTCTTCTTTTATTTCATTTTGACAAACAAGCTAAAACTGATGGCGTTCTGAACATGTCCTTGTCCGAATTCTCCTTTTATTTCATTTTGACAAACAAGCTAAAACTGAACATGTCCTAGTCCGAATTCTCATGCTGATGGACAGAGGGAGTGGAAAGCTAGGTGAGGGGTTCAAAAGGTAATTCTTCCATTTTCAGCCCCACCCCAACCGCTGTCCGAGCCCCTCCTTCCCTCAGCCTTCCTTTACCCTTCTCCCATCCCCTGTCTACGCGCAGCCGAGTTTATGAACCCAATCTTCATGACCAGTAATAATTCAGCTGAGTTGGTAGATCTCGCCCCCACTCTCCCCCCTTCGCCTCCCTCAAATTTCCTTTTCCCTGCTAAGAATTCTAATTGATATGAGTATATCTATATCTGCACTTTCTCTTGTGTATTTTCATACTTTATCTAGACCCCAGATTTCTGATCCGTACAGAAGCATTGGCTGCACTCTGGCATCAAAAAGTAGACTGGATGTCTCGATTGTATAGTCATGTAGAGGTAGCCCAATAACCACCTTGTTACCCTGTGCAGCCAGAGGATGAGACACACAATTTTGTGGGAAAAGTATAGTCCTAAATACTTGTGCGTATTGGAAGGAGACAAGGTCTGACCAGAGCATTGGGCTAATGCGTAAGTCAGACATCTGCTAAGTCGTAGCCACGAGACCCTCTTCTTCAATTCGTTCATCTTAGTTAATTCCTTTATCCATCAGCTTAAAATCATGCGTAGTGTGGTCTCAAAACTTAGCGGATGTGATGTAGCGTATATGGACTAGTCTGCACGCAGTGACGCCTCCTTGATGAAACTGAAACTGAAACCGGAAGGAGACAGAGAGAGAGAGAGAGAGAGAGAGGGGGGAGTGCGTTGTCGGGTCGGAGTGCGGTTTGTGGAATGATCCAAGAAAGGCCAAAAAAGCAATCATCCAGGAAAGAGCAAAAAGCGCATCAACTGGCAGTTCTAAATCTACAGTTTGCCTATGACCTTTTAGATGTAAAGTCCTTGATGATTGGCCGCGTGAATACGTCATTCTCAATATTTGAAACCCGAAAGAGCATGAAGAAAAAGGACCGTATCTTCTCCATTACGACTCGCCAAAATAGGAAATATTGGTGATCTCTGGTTTCCTTGGACATGTTGGTCTAACATTGGACTAAACCCATTCTGGATAGCCCACCCCCTTACTGTCAGTTCAGTATGTTTTCTCCCTGCCCCGTCCTTCCCCTCTCCTCCTCGCCCCCCCCCTCCCCCCCTCCCCCCCGCCCACCCCCCACCCCCCTTTTTTTTTGTTCCGTTTCTGCTCCGTACATTTCACGCTCCTATCTTTTTGTTTGTGTTTGTTTCGCTGTCCCATCTTCTGTGCCACCTCAGTGGCAGTGCACCCACGCCGCTCATTCGGACACCCCGTCCACAGCCACAGCCCGTCATTCCCGCCGCAGCCCCGGCACCGGCAATCTAAAGGGAGCAGTAAATGTCAAGTCGCCAAGAGGCAACCCACCGGAGGGGACATTGCACTGCTGCCGAATCACTTCGGTGGTGTTCAGTGGCGCCTGTTCTGTCCAATATACGCAAGACACCACCTACTAAGCCTCCTACTGAGCACAATAGCAGTCGCGTAGCCGACGTGAGTTAGCTCTCCCACCGGAGCGCGCCACCACGTCTGTCCAACGGCAGCCCCTATGGACTCGTCGATACCGGTGACCCCGACGGAATCAAATCAAAGCCACAGACGTGGAGAGGACATAGAAACTGAGGTCACCATGAGAGCAGGGCATGAAGGGCCACAGAATTTGATACTTTTTTATGCTGATGGATGGGAATGAGGATGATGAAGATGGTGCTACGGATTTCCATTCCGGTCTGAGACTGCATGACAGGACTGTACTCTACGCTTCCTATCATGATATAGCCCGGCGTCAACCAGGTCCGAGAGATACAGACACCTGCATTGTTGGTCAGGAAATTTGAGCAACACTCTCAAAGACGCGTCCATTAAATGGATGAAACTCGACTGTGTGGTCCCAGTCTTCCCAACTGAGCCCGTAGCAAACTCACCTCACGGTAGGAGCCGGTCGAGACCGAAACATCGGGAAGGACGAACTCTCGGGCTGTTTATCCTGGCATAAAAAAATGTCTCCCAGACAGAACTTGCTGGTGGGGACGATCACAACCCCCCTCCTCTCAACCTTATACGCAGTTTTAGTTGAGGGAAACGGGGCTCGGTGATCCGAGTGCTGACGTACGCTTTTTGATTGGCCAGTGGCCCGGCTCCCATCAAACATAAACTCTGTGTGTGTGTGTGTGTGTGTGTGTGTGTGTGTGTGTGTGTGTGTGTGTGTGTGTGTGTGTGTGTGTAAGTGTGCTATTATCCGCTAATGTGAAAGACCACCCCTTCCAAGCTATCTTTATTATATATCTATTTTTCATCCCTGAATTCTATATGACTTGATTGTCTTCTTTTACTGTTTAATAATCATACTTTTTTGTGATATCATGGCATGGTAATGAAATTATTGTTCTCATTTATTCTTTACTTGGTGCTTAACAAGGAATGTCATGTTGAATTGTTGAATTATATAAGTACGTGTGTGTGTGTGTGTTGTGTGTGTGTGTGTGTGTGTGTGTGTGTGTGTGTGTGTGTGTGTGTGTGTGTGTGTGTGAAGGACCCCCCCCCCCCAGCCATTTTTGCTATAAATATCCCTGAATTATATTTCACTTTGATTTTTTTTTTTTTTACTGTTTAAACAATTATACTTTTTGTGATATAATTTATTGGTATTGAAATTTTGTTCTCTTTTATTCTGTACTTAGTTTAATGGGGAATGTTACGTTTTTATAGTTAAAATGTTTATATAAGCCTGTTTCCAATTTTCACACCTCTATGAATTATCTCCCCTCCGTCTCTCTCTCTCTCTCTCTCCTCTCTCTCTCTCTCTCTCTCTCTCTCTCTCTCTCTCTCTCTCTCCTCTCTCTCTCTCTCTTCCACTTCAAACATCTTAGTTAGCGGTAAATCGTTTATTCCTGATTTGAATTTAACTCTGCAGATTGTTTTTATAGTTTAAGTAATTATACATTTTGCTATTCTTGGTCTTTTGAATAGTGCTGTTAGTCGAAAGGGAGAAACAGTATTGTGTAGATTGAGGACGGGTCATGCCTATTTTACTCATTCGTTTTTATTGAAGGGAGAAGACCCGCCATTCTGTGTTGCCTGTGATAGTCAGATATCTGTCCAACATATTCTTTTAGACTGCTGGGATTTATACGACATTAGAAGGAAACATTACACTGCAGATAATATGAAGATTCTTTTTCGTGATGTTCCCCCTGACAATATTTTTAACTTCCTAAAAGAAGTGAATTTATTTCATCGTGTGTGAATTTGGTGTTGTTAGATATTTTATACCCAGTATTGATTTTTGCAGATTACAGTCAGTGATTTCAACGTGTTGGTTTTTAATCCTAGGATTGGTTCTTTTAATCTTTTTTTAATGGGTTGGGTAAGGTTTTGCTTTTAATCCTTTTTTTAACATATATACGTGGTAGTTTGAAACATGATGACAGTCCTGAGATAACCTTTGCTGTTGACGGGACTATAATTTTAATCTTAATCTTAATCTTAATGGTGCTATTGTTTTTGTTTTTTTTATTTAATACTTAAATTTGAGCTTATCTTTGAGCGTTCTGCTTGACATTTGGAGTGTTTATTTAAGTGTGGTGTTAATATTGCATTTGTGATGGTGGTTTGTGGTGGTGATGTGTGCGCCTGTGCCTCTGTGTGTGTGCGTGCGCGCGGCGCGCGCGCGCGCGCGTGTGTGTGTGTGTGTGCGCGCGCGAGGTTGTGTGTGTGTGTGTGTGTGTGTGTGTGTGAGTGTGTGTGCGTGCGTGCGTGCGTGCATGGTGCGAGGTCTCTCTTGTCGTTGTCGTCTCCCCCCCCCCTCCCCAATCTCCTCTTTTGTGTATTACAAATGTACTCAAATCTTCCTATAAACGGTGCAGCATTACACATATTGTACATTTTAGTTCTTTCCACCGACTCTTGATCTTAACAGTGTGACCTCGGTTTAAAACATTTTGATACAGAATATCTAGTAAACATGGATTTTTGTTTTTTGCTGTCGGCCTTTCCCCTCTGTGTGCGTTTTCGGACTCACACGGTCAAGCTGATGCACGAGAATCAAGAGTTTTGAAACTGATTTGATCCTTTTTTTTTCTTTTTTTTTTTTTTTCAAAATTTGCATTATGTATTATCAGTTCGTCTATATCCGCAATAACCCCTGTTTGAAAAGATCATTTGAGGTTTTTTTTTAGTCAATAGATTATCTTTTCGTGCTGGAGCAATACAGCCCTGAATTTAACACCAAGAACTTCATACACACACATAAACTTGCAAATTTGTCATACCCAACAGATTTTAAATTCTTAACATGTTATTTTACATGCCTGGATCTGAAATTTTACAAAACTTTAATGATTGAAATGTTAATGTTTTGTTAAGAATCCTAACGATTTGATAAGTGTCCCGAAATGACCTCTTTGTAATCACTGTTACTTTTGCATTGAATATGGATCTTAACTAGGAGTCAACTAACAGTGATTTACATCTGATTGCAGCGCGGCACATTCTCAGTGAACTCAGCAGTTCCTTGAAGTTTCACCAGGTCATTTATTTCTTCCAAATGATTGGCCAGTTAGTCTGTCAAACGGCGAATAATTTCCAATGATTTTATGTCTTGTCATAATGTTTCGGGTTGTTTAAGGGCTCGGTATTTTTCGGTTTACTCCTTTGTGTCTTTCTGGCTCCGTTCGCCAAGGACTGAACCAGGATATGCGTCTAGTGTTCAGATCTGATGCGATTTTCTGTCGCCTGCCTTGCCTTTGTGTGTGTGTGTGTGTGTGTGTGTGTGTGTGTGTGTGTGTGTGGTGCGTGCGTGCGTGCGTGCGTGCGTGCGTGCGTGCGTGGCGTGTGTGTGTCCCTGTCAGTGTCCATTTCTCCCCTGTGCTGTCAACATGTAACTGGTGGTTACCCTGGACTGTAGTCCCCTTCATAGCGTCTCCTCTGGGCTGTCATCAGGGACACAGCAGGAACGGGACTATAACCCCGGGGGGACACCGGGAACGGACCACAACCCAGGGGACACACCGGGAACGACATGACAGCCCAAGGGATACACCAGGATCGGAACCACAGGCCAGGGGACACACCGGGAACGAGACGACAGCCCAGGGGACACATCGGGAACGACAGAACAGCCCATGGGACACACCAGGATCGGGACCACAGCCCAGGGGACATACCGGGAACGGGACCACAGCCCAGGGGACACACCGGGAATGAGACGACAGTCCATAGGAGACGCCAAGAACAGGTCTAAAGGGCAGGGGATACATGAAAAATGACAGGTACGTGCGTCCACACACACCGCGCGCGCGCGCGCGCACACACACACACACACACACACACACACACACCACACACACACACACACACACACACACACACACACACAGATGCTGTCTGTTCAAACCAGGTCCTAATTAGTCATTTGCAAGTGTGTGTGTGTGAGTGTGTGTGTGTGTGTATGCGCGCGCGCGCGCGTGCATGTGAGTGTGTGCGTGAGTGTGAGAGTGTGTGTGTGTGTTGGTGTGGTGTGTGCGTGAGCTATGTATCCCTTGGGCTGCGGGCCCGTTCCTGGTGTGTCCCCTGGTCTGTGGTCCCGTTTCTGGTGTGTCCCTGGGCTGTGGGCCCGTTCCAGATGTGTCCCCTGGGCTGGGCCCGTTCCCGGTGTGTCCCCTGGGCTGTGGACCCGTTCCCGGTGTGTCCTCTGGGCTGTGGACCCGTTCCCGGTGTGTCCTCTGGGCTGTGGGCCCGTTCCTGGTGTGTTTCTAATGCTGTGGCCCCATTCAGGGTGTGTGCCCTGGGCTGTGGGCCCGTTCCCGGTGTGTCCCCTGGGCTATGGGCCCGTTTCGGGTGTGTCCCAGTCTATGGACCCGTTCCCGTGTGTCCTGGGCTGTGGGCCCGGTCCTGGTGTGTGCCCTGGGCTGTGTCCCGTTCCTGGTAGCCCCTGGTCTGTGGTCCCATTAATGGTGTGTCCCTTGGGTGTGGGCGGTTCCCAGTGTGTACCCTGGGCTGTTGGCCCGTTCCTGTGTATCCACCGGGCTGTGGTCTTAACTGGTGTGTCCCTGGGCTTTGGGCGCGTTCCTTGTGTGTTACCCAGGCTGTTTGGGCCCGTTCCTGGTGTGTCTCCAGGGCTGTGTTCCGTTCCTGGTGTGTCCCGTGGACTGTGGTCCGTTCCATGTGTGTCCTCCGGGCTGTTGTTCCGGGTTCTTGGTGTGATTCCGGGCTGTGGTCCCGTTAATGGTGTGTCCCTTGGGTTGTGGTCCCGTTCCAGGTGTGTCGCTGGGCTGGGACTTCGTCCTGGTGTGTCCTGGGCTTGGACCGTCCGGTGTGTCCCTGGGCTGTGGTCCCGTTAATGGTGTGTCCCTTGGGCTGTGGTCCCGTTCCAGGTGTGTCGCTGGGCTGGGGACTTCCGTCCTGGTGTGTCCCCTGGGCTGTGGCCCGTTCACGGTGTGTCCTCCGGGCTGTGGTCCGTTCCCGATGCGTCCATTTCGATCATAGTTCTTGAGGTCTCCTTTGGGCTTCGACTCATTCCCGGTGTGTCCCCTGGGCTGTGGGCCCGTTCACGGTGTGTCCTCCGGGCTGTGGTCCGTTCCCGATGCGTCCATTTCGATCATAGTTCTTGAGGTCTCCTCTGGGCTTTCGACTCATTCCCGGTGTGTCCCCTGGGCTGTGGTCGTTCCTGGTGTGTGCCCTACTGGGGCTGTGTCCGTTGTGTCCCCGATTAAGGCCCGCTTTCGCTCTTCCCGGTGTGTCCCCGGGCTGTGTCCCGTTCCTGGTGTGTCCAGCTGCCCGTTCCTGGTGTCCCCGGACTGTAGGTCCGTTCCTGGTGTGTCCCCGGGCTGTCGTCCCTCCGGTGTTCCCCTGGCTGTCGGTCCCGTTCCTGGTGTGTCCCCTGGGCTGTGTCCCGTTCCCGTGTGTCCCCTGGGCGTGGCCCGTTCCTGGTGTGTCCCCTGGGCTGTGGGCCCGTTCCGGTGTGTCCCCTGGGCCTGCTGGGCCCGTTCCTGGTGTGTCCCCTGGGCTGCGGGCCCGTTCTGGTGTGTCCCCTGGGCTGGGGCCGTTCCGGTGTGTCCCTTGGGCCGCGGGCCCGTTCCTGGTGTTCCCCTGGGCTGCGGGCACGTTCCGGGGTGTCCCCTGGGCTGGGGGCCCTTTCCCGGTTTTTCCCCCTTGGGCGGGCGGG
>JAMYXO010006739.1:0-13129 GCA_033310375.1 Conus canariensis | reverse complement strand
CAACACAAAAAAAAACCAACAACCAAACACACACACCCAACACACCACAACACCACACACACACAAAACCCCCCAACACACACACACCACACACACACCAAACACCACAAAAACCCCATAACCAAACAGTGGAGAGAGAGAGAGAGAAGAGAGAGAGAGGAGGAGATGTGGATAAAGATAGAGAGTGGATAGGGGAATAGATAGGTAGACGACGGGACAGACAATACATACATACATACATCATAAAATAAAAAATACCATACATACATACATACATACATAATAAAACAGACGATGGGCAGACAGACGACAGTGGCAGGAGCAGATGTGCAACAAACCGATGGCCAGCTTACAAGTTAAAGTCGGAAATACGGAGAACGCGCCTGAATGGTGCCATCTTTCCCCTGTCCTGTCAGAGTGGTCAAAAGTCATGGCAAATTCCCCTGTCCCCAGCAGACTGTCCACGCCCGCGACAACCGTCATGCCTTTTTGGCCCGTAGGGGGCCCAGCGTGTTCCCCTCACCCCCCCCCCCACCCCCAAATTTAGTGGTTCTTTCCCTTTGTGTTGATTTGAGGTGTTTTTTTTTTTTACTTTGTTTTCTGCCATTAACGTTACAACGGTACGTTTCTGTTGTTGTAGCGCTTGTTCTGCAGTTTTTATGTAGACTACACACTAGTACTTTATTCTTTATATTTGTTTGCCCGTTGCCTGTGTGTGTTGTGTGTTGGTGTTTTTGTGTGTGTGTGTGTGTGTGTGTTTTGTGTGTGTGGGTTTTTGTCTGTTGTTGTTGTTGTCTGTTGTTATTTTTCTTTTTCTGTTTGTCTGTCGTCTCTTCTGTTTTATTTTTTTGTGTTTCTTTTATCCAGGTGCTGAGCTGCTTTTGGTGCCGTTGTGTGGTGTGTGTGTTGTTTTTTTGTATGTGTGTGTGTGTGGGTGTGTGTGTGGTGTTGTGTTGTGGCTGTTTTTTTTGGGTCTGTCTGTCTGTCTGTCTTTTATTGGTTTTTTAAAATGTTGTTTGGTGTCTTTTTGGGGGGAGTGTTCTTTTTCTGTGTGGGTTACGGGGGGTTTGATTTCAATTTTTATATTGATGTTTTTTTTTTAAAATTGGCAAAACCCCCGGGGGGATTGATGGAGTAACCCCGGGTGTTTGGGTTTGGGGGGGTTTTGTCAGGACGTTTTTTGTGGAAATAAATGAAGTATTTGGAAACAATTTTATTGTTATTGTTTTTCGGGTTTTTTTCTGTTTGCAGTTGGGGTTTGTGTGTGTGTTGTGTGTTGTGTGTTTTTGGTTGTGGGGGGGTGGGGTTGTGTGTTGTGGGGGTGGGGGGGGTTTTTTTGGTGGGTTGGGTTGTTTGTTGTCTGTGTAGGTTGGCCCCCAAGGTTTGACCAGCGATTGGCGGGCGGGGGTTTTGAATTGTTGGGGGTTTGGCCCTTTTTTTAAAATTTTTTTCATCTTGTTTTAATTTCATTTTTCCATTGCTTAGAATTCATGCGCAGGGGGGGTTTAAAAAAGGGGAGGTTGGATGGGGGGACTAGTGAAAGTGCGTCCTTGAGAAATTGGAAGAAAAATGGGGGTGTGTGGTTGTGGGGGGGTGTGTGTGTGTGTGTTGTTTGGTGTGTGTGTGTTGTGTTCTTTATTTTCCGCCAAACGAAGGGAAAAAAAGGGGGAAAGATTTATCATGTGTCCCCAAAAACTTTTAAAGCAAAATGTTCTTAAAAGAAAAGTGGGGGGGGAAAACTGACGCCGTGAAGAGGAAAGAAGAAAAGAGGAACAAAATATTTTTAGTTTCCCCAGTTTTTTTTTGGAGTCGAAGCGTTCCCTTTCCCCAAAGAAAACTCCAGTCGAACGGGAACAGCGAGGGGTGAGTTTCAGCATTCTCCGGCTCCTGCTATCCTGTCACGCTTCGCGGAGTTGACCGCACGGTACAAACCCCGAAAGGGGGTGCGGGGGGGGGTGGGTTGTAATCAGTACTTTTGACTGACCTAACAGCTCTCTCTTTTGTGTCTATGTGGCCGTGGGGGGGGGGAAATGGCAAGGGGGGTTGTCGTAAATTAAACCTATACCTTGTGGTTGGGAGAGGGGAGGGGGGCGGGGTTTGTGATTTAAACTTCAGCTCCCCTAGGTCTTGTTTGCCGCCAATAGGATGGGATAGCGGGCGAAAGCGATTTCTCACCCCCCCCCCCCCCCCCCTCACCCCCCTCTCTCTCTCTCTCTCTTTCTCTCTCTCTCTCTGGTCGCCCTCCATTCCTCCGCCCCCGCCCCTCCCCTCCCCCTGCCCGACCAACCCCCCTATCCCCTTTTCCTGCTTCCCGTACCTGACGTCATACATTTGTGATGGTATTTAGGCAGGGGAGTTTTGCGTGCTTATGTTTGCGTGTACCCAATCCCCTTTCCCCCCCATTCCTTGACGTCATACATTTGTGAGCGTATTTAGGCAAGTGGAGTTTTGACTTTCTCGTCTGTTTGCGTGTACCCAATCCCCTTCCCCCCCGTTCCTTGACGTCATACATTTGTGTGGTTTTTTTGCGATGGGGGGTTTTTTAAATCTGCGTCATGTTTGCGTGTCCCCAATCCCCTTCCTCCCCGTTCCTGACGTCTTCGTTTGTGATGCGTTTTTGTTCTCGCTACCCCACAGGGGGAGTACGACATGCGAAAGAGAAATGGAAAAATGCATGGTTGGTGGGGGTGGGGGTGAGGTCGGGGGGGGGGGTTGGGGTTGACTAGACTGGCGATTTGAATCTATAGCGATTTCCACCCCTATTTTTCAGACGTCAAGTTCGCTTTAAACCTTTTTGGTATGCATCCAAGGAAAACTCCATCATAATTTTAAAAACGGAGATCCCCCCAGGGGAATTTTTTTATTTGTTGATTCATCACAGCCCCTTTGATGTGAATAAAGCAGTGACTCTGAAATGTGATTCCCAGTTGTAAAAACATCGCGTGATTTGGGTGGAAAAGTGTGTGTAAATGCTCACGCGATCCAAAAAAAAAGATTTAAAAACGTTAAAAGGTAGGAAGTGTAAAAATTGTGTGCATCATGTGTTTTGCCCTATGTTATACAGTTGGCGCAATTGTTTTTAATAGACCTGGAATGTCAGATTTTCATTTTAAGAAGGCGAGGAACTTGATGCTAAATCCATTGGTGTGTGGGGGGGTTGTGTGGGGTGGCGTGCGTGCGTGCGTGGTGCGGGGGCGTGCGTGTGTGTGTGTGTGTGGGGGGTTTTTTTTGTTTGTGGTTGTGTTTGTGGTGTGTGTGGTTGTTGTGTGTGTGTGTGTGTGTTTTGGTGTGTGTGGGTGTTTATGGAGGGGGGTGGGGGTCGGAGATTTTGCCCTTCGGCAGATAACCACATTCTGCCTTGGGAAAAGCCTGACGAAGTGTTGTTCAAATCTCAGAAAGACACAAAAAACATTTCCCAGAAAAATGTGAGAGCAGGAAGATGGTTTTGGAACGCATTCTTTGTTAGAGGCGACAAAGGAGTAGGAGGAAGGGGCTAGTGTTTTAGAGAGACTTGAGGTAGATGCTTACTTGTGGAGAAGGCCCGGGGGAGAATTGTGGGACAACAGTTTAAAACGAATGACAAGGGTGCAGTTTAGACAAGCAAATGATTTGCATTTTGGAGGGTTTTTCAGACAATGATTTGCAGTATGATTGGTGGGTTTCGAAAGGGTTTTGCAGTAGATTGGTGTGTTTCAGACAATGTGTGCGTTGAGGGTGTGTATCAGACGAATGTTTTTCAGTATGTTTTTTTTGGTGTGTATCGAGAATTTTTGCGTATGATTGGTGGTTTCGACGAGATGTGTGCAGTATGATTGGTGTGTTTCAGACGAAGATTTGCAGTATGAGGTGTGTTTAGCGACGAATGATTCAGTATGTTTGGTGTGTTTCAGACGCGAAGATTTGCAGTATGTTGGGGTGTGTTTCAGACGCGAATGATTTGCAGTATGTGGGTGTGTTTTCAGACGACGAATTTTTGCAGTTGATGGGTGGGTTTCGAGTGAATGATTTGGCAGTTATGGGGTGTGTTTCGGGGACAAATGATTTGCAGTATGTGGGTGTTTTTCAAAATGGTTTTGCAGTGTATGGGTGTGTTTTTTCAGACGAAGATTTGAGTATTGGGTGTGTTTCAGACAATGATTTTGCGTGTGTGGGGTTGTTTCAGCGATGAATGAGTGCGTGTGATGGGTGTTTTTAGCGATGAATGTTGGGGTTTGGGGGGTGTGTTTCAGACGGAATGTTTTGCAGTATGAGGGGTGGTGTTTCAGGCGAAATGATTTGCAGTATGATGGGGTGTTTCAGACAAGTTTGCAGTTGGGGGTGTGTTTCAGGAGAGAATAATGTGCAGTATGATGGTGTGTTTAGACGACGTTTTGTTTTGCGATGTGGGGGGTTTCGGGAACGAAGGACGTGCGTATGGTGGGTGTGTTTCAGACGACGTGTCGGACCCTTGCCCCCTTTTTCCACGCCCGGGGCACTGATGAGCCCTGCCTGTGCAGCTTGCCCTGTGGAGTTCCCCCTTTTGGGGTTTGCCCCCGTAGGCAGTTGTTTTTGCCCCCTGCGTAGCATGGGTTTAGAGATGGAGTATGCTCAGGTCAGTTGTGCACGCGTAGACGGGCCCTTTTGAGATCGAGTATCTCGGTCAGGGGTTGTTAGCACTGCAGTAGCACGGCCCTTTTAGAAAAATCGAGTATGCTCAGGTCAGTTGTGCCGCAGTAGATGGCCTTTAGAGATGAGTATGTCAGGCAGTTTTTGTACCCAGGGCAGTAGACGGGCCCTTTAGAGATCGGAGTATGTCAGGTCATTTTTAAGATGCAGAGATGGCCTTTAGAGAGCGGTATGCTGGGGGTTTAGTTGTTGTAGCCTGCAGTGAAAGGCCCTTTTTTAGAGATCGGAGATGCTCGGGTTTTGTTGTTTTCCCTGCGTAGTAGGCGTTTAGGATCGCAGTTGCCAGGTCAGTTGTAGCACTGATTGTACTGGCCTTTAGGATCGGAGTTTGCTCAGGTCAGTTGTTTTTGCACTGCGTGCACGGGTGTTTAGAGATCGGAGTATGGGAGGAGGTAGAGGTGGGTACAATGCTAGAGGAAGTAGGGGGGTGTGAGGGCAGGTTCCTAAGTGTTGAGGGTGGTTTGTTGGGGTTTATTGTGGTGTGTGTGTGTGTGTGTGTGTGTGTGTGTGGGGTGTGGGGGGGGGGAGGAGGGCTTTTATTGCCGTCTGCTTACGTCCTCAAAAAGGTGTGGGAGGGAGGGGGGTAATGCGTGCAATTTGAGCAGATCAAAAGTAGTGCTTTTCTTGAACCACCACACACACACACACACACCCCACACCACCACAACACCCCCACAAAAACCCAACACACATACTTTTTACACAAAACACACACACACACCCCACACAAAAACAAACACACAAAAAACACACACAAAACCCCAAAAAGTTTAGTTTTAAAAAGTCAAATTTTCACATTTTTGTTCT
Organism: Conus canariensis; assembly: GCA_033310375.1. NCBI lineage: Eukaryota > Metazoa > Mollusca > Gastropoda > Neogastropoda > Conidae > Conus > Conus canariensis. Next base: position 7,657 of record JAMYXO010006739.1, on the reverse strand, counting down.
TTCTGTGCCCCCCTTTTGGGGGGCCCCAAAAAGACGTAAATTTAGAAAATTATTTGTGCAACCCAAAAAGGAGGGTCTTTTGAATTAAAAATGTCAGAAATGGGGAAAAAGCAAAACAAAAAACAAATTTAATTCTTTGGGGGGACGAGACGACAGATTACTGACAGATAAACGGACAGAGACGACAAAAGGGGAAACGACGACAGGGGAAAAATTTCTGAATAATTTGCCAATTCAAGATTGATGTGTTTTTGTTTCGACATTACTTACTCAGTCCACTTTGGAAGAAATCGGCCCTTCAGCTTTGTCATATTTTGCTAAAACTGATGCGATCTCATTGTCGTCTTATTTATTTTTTTATCCAGTGTTGGTTTTTCATCAGCGATTTTGTCGTTGTGGGTTGGTTTTTTGTTTTTTTTTTGTTTGTTTTTACTCTGCACTTTTGCGTTAAAAATAATGTTTAAAATTTTGCTTTTTCTTTCAGGCCAATTGAATTGTTATAGCACAAGACTCTAAGAGGTAAAAAAACCCAAAACACCATAATTCGATCAGGCAAAAATTTTGAATATATGGACGCTGAGCAAAAAAGTTGGCTGAACACGTGAAAATTCAGGTTCAAAAATTTAAAAATCAGGTTCAAATCAGACATATTCAGGTTTAATATGACATCTCCCCGGTTCAAATCGCACTCCCGGTTCAAAATAGAAAATATTCAGGTTCAAAAACATGACATTTTTCAGGTTCAAAAACAGACATTCCAGGTTCAAATCATGACTCTCCAGGTTAAATCATGAAATATTCAGGGGTTAAAACCCAGTAGGCGAGGTTAAAAAAAAAGTCCGCAAAAAAATTTGCGCGGGGCAATGCATTCCCCACGTCTTTCTTCTTACAGATCTTCTGATTGGAAGGGAGTGAGAGGTTTATGGCTGGCTGACACAGAGAAAACAACAGGGGGAGAGGGGGGGGGGGGGGGGGGGGGAAAAGGGGGGGGGAGAGAGAGAGAGAGAGAGAGAGAGAGAGAGAGGAGGAGAGAGGGGGGGAGGGGGAGCGAGGGGGAGGGGGGGGAAGGATGGGAGGGGAGGTTGATGTGGGACAGGCGCAGGGTAAAAATCGTTAAAAAAAAATATAAATAAAAATAACATCTGCGAAGACACTTTATGTTATAGGATCCAGATGTCCCAGGTTTCAAAAGAAATAAAAAGGGGAAAGGGAAAAAAAAAAAGAGGGAAGGAAGGGAAAAAGCATAAAGGAATAAACAAACAAAAAAAAAAAAGGGCTTGTGATCGTTGCTAGGCGGTCCATCCATCGCATTCAGAGGACGTGGTGACCCCCTTTGTTCGGCTTTTTGTTGGGTTGGAAATGGAAACGCAACCCCCCTTTCCCCCCCCCCTCCCAACCCCCCACCCCTTCACCACCCAACCCCCCCCTCACCACCCACCCCTGCCCCCCCCCCCCCCACCAAACCCTTTCCCCCCCCCCCCACCCCCCCCCCCCCCCCCCCACCACCCACGCCCGATCAGTTTTTAAGTTGTCGTAGGATCCACCCCCCGGGATGGATTCCAAAGCAACCCCAATCCCCCCCCCCCCCTCCCCCTCCCTTGCCACTTCCCCTTCATCCCCCCCCCCCTTTTCCACCACCTCCTGTCCCCCCCCCCCCCCCCCCCCCCCCCTTTCCCTTTTTTGCCCCTCTCTTTTCCCTGCTTTCTCTTGCAGCTATTCAATTTAGACAATCCAATCCGTCTGCCTGTTTGCCCTTTTAACCCTTTATGTTTGAACAGGAAAATTATTTTTATGTTAAGGGGTCGATCGCCTGGGGGTTGGGACATAAAATAACAGACGAGGGGAAGGGGGGGGGGGGGGGGAAAAAAAAAAAAATAAAGAAAAAAAAAGAAGGTTCGGAAGCTGCCCAACAAAATAGGCAAAACGCGAATAGAAGCTTCGTGTTTGACATCTTTTTTATCTCTAAAGGAAAAATTTATAGTTTGTTATTGTTTGGGTTTTCTTGTTTTTGTTATTTAACATTGTTAATATTATTAATTTAATTTTTATTTATTTTTGTCTGTTAGGTCTTTTTCGGGGCGGGGTACAAAAAATATTATTATCTATCTTATTATTATTATTATATCATCAGTATTGTTATTATTATCATATCTTTATTTTCAATGATAACTTTATTTTTCATATTACATCAAGAATATTTAAACGCTGACCAATTTAACGCCCCGGCGTTTACAATCAACCGCAACCATTAAGCTAGTTAAAAACAAGAACCGGTTTTTATGAACCTAAGCAGGGGGCCGTAAGCAAGGGTTGCACCCTATCCCCAGCCTTGGGGAAATGAGCCCAAAACCCAAGCCCAAACCAAAAGACAAAAAACGGCACAACACTACGCTCTAAGGGTCGTCCCCGGTTGTTTCCGTTTAGTTTGTTCCAGTTATCCTGTTTTATTTGGTCTGTTCCCCGTTATCCTCGTTTTGTTTGGTCTGTTCCCGTTATCCTCGTTCTTATTTGGCCTGTTCCCGTTCATCCCGCTCTTGTTTTTGGCCTTTTTCCCAGTTCATCCTCGTTTTTAACCCCTTAAAAAAAAAAAGGGGCCAAGTGAGGAGAGAGAGAGAGAGAAAAGGAGGAGGAGAGGAGAGAGAGAGAGAGAGAGGAAGGAAAGAGAGAAGAAGGGGATAGAGGGGGAGTGAAACAGGGTTGGAGAGCAAGGGAAAAGGAGAAAGGGGGGGAGGGAGAGAGAAGCGAGGAAGAGAGAAGGGGGGGGGGGAGGAGGAAAGAGGGAAAAAGGAGAGAGAAGGGAAGAGAGAGAGGGGAAAAAGGGGAGCATGGAAGGGGGGGGGGAGGAAGACAAATGGGGAAGAGAGGGGGAAGGGGGGAGGGGAGGAAGACAATGGGAAGAGGGGGGGAAGGGGGAGGGGAGGGGGGGGGGAAGAGAGGGGAGGGGGGAAAAAAGACACAGAGTGGGGAGGGAGGGAGAGAGAGAGAGAGAGAGAGGGGAAGAGAGAGATGGGGGAGAGGGGAGGGGGGGAAAAAAGAGGGAGGAGAGAGAGAGTTGGGAGGGGGGAAAAAGAGATGGAGGGAGAGAGAGAGTGGGGGAAAAGGGGGGAAAGAAGGGGAGAGAAGAGAGAGAGGGGGAGAGAGAGAGAGTGAGGCAGAAGGAGATGGAGAGAGAGAAAGACGGGAGAAAAACACGGGGAGGGGGGGAGAAAGAGGAGAAAAAAAGGGGGAGGGGGGGCAAAAGATACATGTCTGTCCCCTTTTCAGTGGGGAAGCAGGACAGGGTCAGTCTGTTCTGTTGCGGGGGGATGATTGGAAGTAAAAATGCACATTTTAGCCTCATGCGTGAGGGTTTCAGAAGTAAGACCTGGAAGGAACGAAACTATGGGGTATGGAACGGAAATGAAGATAAAAAAAACAATGAGGCAGTATCCAAGAAGTAATTCTGATTTTTTTTTAAAGGCTTGAAATTTGGACTTTTTGAAAGGGAGGAAATAAAGAAAACAAAAAGAGAAAAAGGAAAGGGAATGTTGTTTTCGCCCAAAAGGGCCACAAAAAGGCCGTACAGGGGGCCGGGTACTCAGTTGGGAGAGGCGGCTCTTAAACTTGGGGTTGCGGGTTCGATTCCGCCGGGGGGCCCTTTCGGTACAGGGGGTTTTTCCTCGGGTGTAAAATTGGTTCTGATCCATTTCCATACAGTCCTTCGAAAGAGTATAACCGAGGTTCCGTGTTTGTGAAACGCACGATAAAATCGCACACACGTTAAAATCCCATCACCACTTTCGAAAGAGAGGCCAGTTTTTCGTTGGTATGGATGACACGTTTTCACATAGCATGCACCTTTCCCCCAAGATGGAGTTGGTGCCTTTAAGGCGGGATGAAAAAAAACCGTTACACCAAAACTCCATCCCCTTTTTTGAAGATGGGATTAATACCTGCCTGTTTTTCAGGGGGGGGCTGCAGGAGTATCAGCCTGCGTACGAGAAAAAAGAAGGGCTGTCACCGCGTCAAAAAAAAAATCATAAATCATTGAAACACACAAAAAAGAAGTGGGGGGGGGGGGGGGGGGGGGGGGGGGGGGAGGGTGGGGGGGGGAAAGAAGAAAGAATCGGAAAACAAAAAAGTAAACCCCCTCTATGCTTTTCCCTTTGAAATTTATTCGTTTTTTTTTTTTTGGCGATACATTGCTTAGTAAAAAAATGTTTTTAAAAACCGAAAAACCCGGAAGAAAACCGTCGATCACGGTGAAAGAAATTCAAGGGAAGGAATGGGTTTTTTTGTTGTTTTTTTTTTTTGACGCAAAGAAAATCACGTTCTTTCTGTGCGAGAAGTAGGGAAGTGGGGCAATGTTTTTACTCTGTCACTGAATTAACCATCACTGTGGATTCGTCATGCCCACCACAAACGAGCTGGGGCGACGTGTTGCCGTTGCTGTACGAGGTGGAAGGGCGGCTTGTGTCGTGTAAAGCCCCACGGGAGTGGCCGAGGACGGGGAGGAGGAGGAGGAGGGGGGGGAGAGGGGAGGAGGGTGGTGGACCGGTGGCGGGGCGGTGGGGGCACGTGTCAATCGTCACTGCTGACGCCCGGGTGCATTATTCATTGGTAGTGTGTTGACGGGTGTGTGGGCTGGGACAGCAAGGAACAATGGCGCACGGGTGTCACGACGGGTTTGCAAGTTGTTTGAGATGAGAGTTAGTATCACGGGGAGGGTTAGTTTGGATTAGGGGGTTTGTATTGCGGTCAGGGTTAGGTTTGGTTAGGCAAGTCTAATACGAAGATAGTAAAATACCATCAAGTTTGTTCGAAAAACCGGACATTGGTGTGCTTTTTTTTCAGGTGGAGGGGTTGCGGTGAGTGTCCGTGGGGTTTTTTCTCTCTGCTCCTCTCTTTTGGCCGTCGCGCTCGCGGCCTACCGTTGCTCCTCGCCGGTACTGGTGCGTTTCATTCTCCCGCTCAAGTTTTTTTTTGGGCTCTTTTTTCCTTCTCTCTCTTTTTACTCTCTCTCTCTCTTCTCTCTCTTAAATTTACTTTTATTCTGTGAATTTATTAAATTTTTAGGTTGTCTGTCTTTACCACGATATTTTTCCCTTTTACAATACCCCTTTTCCGGTTTCCCCCCAGTTCTTCCACCCCCACCCCACCCCCCTAACGTATTTATTCAAAAAGGAAATAAACTGTACATGCACAAAAAGGAAACGCATTTTTTTATTTCAGTCATTTCATGCGTAATTTTTGCTTAAAATATTAAACCCCCAGAAGAAAAATTTAAAACATCAATTACAGTTATGTTTTTTTTTGGCTATTCCATGGCAGGTTCCCTGCTTACGACCATGTTTTTGTCCAAATTTTCCCTTTAAAATTTTTCAGCGAAAAAAAATATGCGTTTCTTTTTTGCACAGTTACATTTAACTTGAAAATGTTGAAGTAGGAGAAACCCCAGGTGGTATAAACTATTACTGATTTTCAAGTTAGCCCAAAGCAGTTGAACAAAATTGCAAAAAATTTAAACCCAAATAAAGCCAAGGACCAGCCTCATTCCCCTAGGTATTATAAGAATTAAGCCAAGGCAAGTTGGCCTCTGGTATATTATTCAATAAATTCTTGATCAGGTGAACTTCCAATTGATTTGAAAAAAAAGCAATTTTTGACGGGAATTTTTAAAAAAAAAAGGTAAGATCCAACGTTGGAATTATAGACTGTAAGTTTTAATTTTTACCTGTAGAAAATATTAGAAACTTTAGTTAGGGATGCTTTGTTCAATCATGGGAAAACTATAATCTTTTTCACCTTGTCAGCAGGCTTTCGCACACATAGTCATGTGTATCCCGTTTTTAGAAGTAATGGAAGTTTTTTTCTCAAATTTTTGTGGAAATCAAAGTTTTGGATGTAATCTATTTAGATTTTTAAAAAAGCTTTCGATTTGTACCCCATAAAAAATTTATCGCAAAAAAAAAACTAAGTTATGGATAACAGGATCCATTTATGTTGGATCAAAGACTTTTTCAACTTAAGAACACAACAGGCTAGATGGTATTCCTAAGGCAGATTTTAGGACCTATTTTTTTTTTTCTTTTTTTAAATGATTTTCCCGAAGGCAAAAGAGTTGTTGCAAAGTTTTTGGGTGATACAAAAATATATAACTCAACTAAAATAGTAAAAAATTTACAAAAAGATATTGACAAAAATAAATGAATGGTCCGATAAATGAACTTATACTTTAATGAAACCAAATGCAAAGAAAATTCATATAGGAAAAATAAACCCCAAAAGAGACTTACTTGGAGTAAAATGGTATACACCGATCGCAGAGTGGAGGAGGAAAAAAAGATTTGGTGGTTTTTTTGGGTTAAAAAAAATTAAAAATTTTATTTACACATTTTAAGTGCTTTTAAATAAAAACCATTTAAAAATCTTGGAATAATTTAAAAAATCCTTTAATTTTCCTTGAAAAAAGATTTTTTCGTGTTTATACAAATCGATGGTGCGACCCATTTTGACTTTGGGGAAAACTGTTTTGGAGCCCAAAAATTTTAAAGGGAATCCATAGCTATAGAGAGAGTACAAAAAAAGGGAAAATAGATTGATACATAAAATAAAGGTTGGGTGTACGAACGACTGTATATTTAAATTTACCTCCTGAAAATACAGGTTTCAGAGATCTTATTCGGTTATAAAAAAATACTAATTTTGATTATTTAAATTTTAATAAATTTTTCAGTATTAATACTGCATGATTAAAAGGCACTCTGATTTCAAATCATTTTTTAATTCAGCCGTACTAACCTTCGAAAATATACATTTAGAGTAGAGGTTTTTCAACTTTTGGAATGCACTTTCAGTAACTACTAAAAATGCACCAGTTTAAAAAATCAGTTCAAAAATTATAGATAGACCCCAAATTGCTTAGTTAGGAAATTTGATGTTGTTAGGTTGGGAAAAATTTGCATGCAAAAAGCGCTATACATTTGTTATGATAAAGATGGGACGATAAAGGGTCGTGAGAGCCTAACTAGTCCATAAATTTTTACATACTACTACACAACCTCCGTCTGCCTTCCACCTCTCTTTTCCTCTCTTTCCCTCCTCTTCTCTCTCTCTCTCTCTCTCTCTCTCTCTCTCTCTCGCTTGCTGCTCACACGCTCGCTGGTTATCCACTTCTCTCCCTGTTGCCGGGTTTTTCGTTTATTTTTTATTTTCTTACTTTTTATTTCATTTTTTTACTTTGTATTTTGCATGTTTTAAATAGTTGTTGCTTTTTTTTGTGCCACAAAATTGAGTTTTTTTTTCATTCCTTACTGTGCATATTTCCCCGTATGGGGGCGATGTTAATGTAAAAAAAAAAAAAAAAACATTTTTATGGTTTTTGTGCTTTCCCGCAATGAAATTTTTTGTCTTGTCTCTCTCCCCCTCTCTTCTCTCTCTCTCCTCTCTCTCTCTGATTAGAAATAAAAGATAGCGACTCCGAGTTAAGGTTTGGTTAGTTCGTACTTTTCCCTTTTTTCCTTTTTTTTTGCCCGTTTTTTTGTTTATTTGCAGGCCATACGACGATTCCTGCGCTGTGTTTTGTTGTTTGTATTTCATCTTGCGTGGGCCATATAAACGTTCCAGACGCTGTTTTGTCGTTGTTTGTATTTATTTGCAGTGGGCCATAAACGTTTAT
>JAMYXO010006738.1:0-13129 GCA_033310375.1 Conus canariensis | reverse complement strand
TCTCTTAACTTTTTTTTAAATTTAAAGTCTAAGTGAGCAATTCTCCTTTTCTCGTAAGCGTCTCTTGCCTTAGCTAAATCTTCCATTGCCTTGTTATGGCGTTCTCTCTCTTCATCAGACCGCAATTTACTAAACATATAATTGCTGCCAGAGAAAGTCAGCGCATTAACAATAGCTCCTCCCACCATCAGAACTAATCCGGACATCCTTTTTATAAATGAATGAATCTTTTCTAAAATTAATCTTTTTATAAATCAATATTTTCTAGAATTAATCTTTTTTATAAATCAATCTTTCTATGCATTGATGTTTTCTGGGATAATCCCCTGTGTAACAAGAAAGTCTTTTGAGGCAATCCCTGCCGTTATTACAGCTATAACCTTAACAACATCCTCAATGTCTAACCTTCCTAGATCAGCCGGCCTCATCTTAAACATGTTTTTTGCTAACATGCTATATCCTATACTAAGACCGCTGATTACAGCAGAGTGGTAAATAGTATTGATGATCTTTGCGGTGCTCATGTTTTTTATTAACTAAAAAAATAATTAAAATAATCATAATATGAAAGACTGTCTATGTGCTTTTTAATCAGATAATCTTTTGTTGCTAGAGCTAAAAATAAGGTTGTAACTAGTTTCGGCGAATCTTCTATCTTTTCCCATGTTGGGGCGGTTTTATTCTTAACAAACATTTTGCTAGGGTTGAGTAAACTATAATGCAAACAATGGGCACTGCATAATTAACCAGCGTTAAACTCACGGTTTTTAAAAAGGCTTTATTTTTTTTATTGCTTTTAAAAAGAGTTTAAAAATGGATTGCGACGAGCTATTAAAGTGTGAGGAGGCAGCAGACCCAACCCTCTGCCATAAAGAAAGATTATACTCTCTGGCTGCATGTGGGAAAACCAGCAGTATTTAGGCGTTGAACTAAGTATCGAACAGATTCAGCAATTGTCTACATCAGACGTTGAGAAGTATTACGCTAGGTACGAGGCACAGCTAGGATCAAAATGGTTAGATCAGTGGGACAGACAATGATTAGTTTATATGCTAAGTTAGTAGGCAAGATAGCAGAAGAAGATTAAAATATGACTTTAACACAAGATCCGGTTTTAACCAAGTCCCTAGAATCTCTTGCATGTGACATGTATTATAGATTTGGGACGTTGTTATGTCCATTCATCATGGGATTAATTACTTTTAATCATATTAATTTTAATCATATTAATTTTAATCGCACTAAAAAAAAAATGAGCGAGCAGGAAAAGATTGCGACTCCACAGGAGCAGAATGTCCCACAAGTGAGTGCCCCACAAGTGAATCTACAGGCGAGTGTCCCACAAGTGAGTGTCCACAAGTGAGTAGTGTTACTAAGTCTAAAAGTCCTGGGCGTGTTGAGGCCGGTCGTAAACTAGCTGAATGGAACAGACTGCAAAAAGCAAACCAAGCAGCAAAACAAAAATTATTAGATAGTAATACAACATTGCCACCAGCACCGCCACCGCCGCCAACAACAACACAATCAAACTATAAAATGTATTATTATGTACTGGGGGGTATTGTTGTTGGTGAGGGCTTTTGGCATACAAGTGTCTAACCCCATACTTAGCAACAAAGTCACAAACCTCCACAAAAACAGTAAAAGAAGAAGAATCAGCTTCTGCAAAAAAAGCACAACCTCCTTCTGTAAACCCATTATTTTTACTGAATTAGTTTTTTTAATGTGTTGTTAAGTACAAGTTAAGTACTGGTTAAGTACAAGTTAGGTCAGTTATAACAAGTTAAGTGCAAGTAAAGTGCAAGTCATGTTAAGTACAAGTTAAGATCTTAAGTAAAGTACTAGTTAAGTACTAGTTAAGATCTTAACTTAAGTCAGTCAAGTTAATCTTTCAAGTCAGTTCTCCAATGACCTACAGCATATGAAAACTCAGGATTAACGTAAGTTCGCTTGTTATTGTTAGAGACTAGTGATTTCTTATTAACAGCAGTTGTGTTTACTTGATGAAGAGTAGAGCGCAGATTAACATTTGTGTGATGAAATACTTTGTTTTCAAAGAGAGCCTGCTTGTAGTTGTCGTGACTTATATTTTTTTTTACAACTTCTTTACTTATGCCCTTAGCTTTCTTCATTACAGAAGTCTGGCTAGCAACACTATACATCTTTGACCGCAGACCAACATATTCTCGTATAACTGTTCCATTAAGTTCGTCCTTCATCTTTCCAATTACTTTCTTGTTTACAGTTGAATGTAAAGGACTGTCCTTTGGGTAGTCACATGTGTCATACCACCCATCGGCTCCTTTAGCTACTTCTGCTTCTAAATCCTTGTAAAAATCTTCTGTTGGGACATCCAGAATAAAAGAGTCAGTGTGTGTGTAAAGAACTCTGGACTCTGGATACAGCGGTTTAAAGTAATCGTACAGAAATTCAAGCATTAACAGCTTAGACAACTCTAGCACGGTGAATCCGATAAACACCGGCTTGTCCAACATAACATCCTTTTTCTTCATTATAATGCCAACCAGGCTGTCGCTAAATCTTCTAAAGTCTTGGTAGTTAGGTTTAGAGACCAGCTTAATTGCTTGGTTTTCTTTTGTAACTAATCTTACATCTTTACGCTTGTGTGGGTTCTCCATGGTTTTGCCAAAACAACTGTTGTTCATTAGTTTAAAAAAGTCTTTTTCTGAGGCGTCAGTGGCCGCAGTCCTAAGATCAGTATTCTTCATGATGTATGGCCTCATAAAGGGCTCTTGTTCAAATTCTATTATTCTGTGAATGGCGGTAAGTTTTAGTCCGTGTCTTAGGTAAAACTGTAGCAGTCTGTAATGACATACGTACTTAGTTTTGTGGCGAAGATTGGGCACAAGCTTAGGCGGTTCTGTGGGGGTCATCTTTAAGCTTTCTGCTGCTAGGGGGTAATCATTATGGAGGTCATGCAACTCTGTAGGATATTCTAAGTCTACCTCTAAGATTAATCCTATTGGATAATTAGACGTGAGGCGCGGTAGATAACTCAACATTTTATTAACATCATGAGGTCCTGCGAACATTTTAAAGTTTCTTAATGGCAGTGCCTGGCTCATGGCCCACCCATACAGATTGTTGGCGTGTAAGTACATTAGATAGTTAGATGGTTTAGTGGGGTCATAATCATCTAAATACTTATTGTTGGCTTTGCAGTAAGGGTGCGAGGCCATGCTAATGCCTCCCCTCAGCCCATCTTCAATCATCTGGAGTGTAGCCAGATCAGATATTAGGTCAATCTCAATGTTTGTAGACTTTAAGAATGCATCCCAAGAAAGCCCAGGGGCAGAAATGTAATGTGATGAATCTAGACCGTAATGTTTCATGCATGTAGATCTGTAATTCTGAAAGACGTCTGCCAATAAACACACGTCAGCCATTAGATATTGATCATGATAATCGCCCATTGTTTGACAGTGTAATTCTGTCCAGGCTTTCTGGACGTGTTCATAGTCAGCATCGGCTATGTCCTTTCCTCTAAGACTAGAAAAGAAAGCGCCTTTAGGAGGAAGTGAGTCTTCATCAAACCTTTCCACAGTTCATGTATTCATAAGGATAGACACCTTTACGTACTAAAGATGGGTCAAAATATTGTTTAGTTATTGGGAAGTCTTGTAAGATCCTGATAATTTATCCAAACTTGCCATCAGATGTTGGGCAGAGTCATAAAAGGATAAGCAGTCAATAGTAAAGGTCATGTACTTTTCTGAAGACTGTGCAATGCAGCTGACCCTCTTATATTCAGAAGTTATTGCTTGCATGATGAAATGAGAATCATAGCCTCGTAAGTTATGAAAGAAAATTGGCAGTTTCCACGTCTTGGGATCAACCTTAAGTTGAAGATTGCAGCTGTTGTGCGCGGCCCCTCTGAACTTTCCAGTAATGTGATCGTGGTCTCTCACTGTTGGGTTTGCTTCGGCTGCTGTCGCGTCTTTACTATTAGGTGTTAGCTCTGAGTCGCATATCCAGCAGTGTGTAGATGATTCATAACGCCTTTGGTCTTCGGGAGTCATCCTAATGTCTGAGAGATTCAGTTGATTGGAGAATTGATTACGAAGTTGTTTCATCTGCTCTAAAAATCTACTGGCTGCATTGGGGCCTCTGTAAATCTCTGGCGTTGTGTGTTGACCGTCTGATCTAACAATAACAAAAGCATAAGAACAGATCTGATGGTGGGATAATAAGGTTGTTTTTTGTTTTTTCTAGTTGTTGTGGGCCGTAGTACTGTGGCAAGATTGATTCAAAGTCAGCATAAACTACGTATGGGCTCATCTGCATCTTGCGTACATTCTTAAAACTAACTTTAGACCCGGGTGGGGGCATAAGAAGTTTAGTTTCACAGTATACAAAACTTTTACAATGTTTCTTATGGCTGGCAGCTGCTTCTATAGTTGGGATTCTGACCAAACACCTTCTACAAAGCTCTTGTTTAGCTGGGTTCTTTGTAGTATAAGCCATAAGTCTGCTAATTGATCTGATTAACACATAATGGCTCTTGGAACCATCTGTAAACAGTATCAAGTCGACATGTTTGTTAAGTGGATCGCCTAAAGTAGGAGCTTTGGGAGAAATCCTTAGAGGGACTAGATTGTCTACTACAGACCATGTGTATACGTTTACGGTTATTGGCTTGTTTTGCTCTTCAAACTGAGACATACTTTCTATGCTTACTGGAAAGTTTATGTTATTAAAGTTCAGCTCATGTTTGTATGCTTCATAATTGGAGACTCTGTCTGCATGTTTATTAGTTGGATGTAAATGCGCTAAAACGCACCACATAAAACACATATTGTCAGAATTTTGTATGTTTAAGACTGCTCGTTTTAACACTAACTCTCTTGGAAGAGGAAGGTAAGAATTGCCAACTATAGGATAAAACTTTGTTTGTCTTAATCTGATTTCAATGACTGTTCCTTCAGACCAGCCGGAGCCGCGTAATTTTGCTTCTTCACTTGCATGGTTAAGCTGTGTAAGCATGTAATCAGCCCATTCAGAATTAAAGTCGTAATAGCTGATTACTTCTTTCTGTCTAGTTGAAACCCAGACTTGCATGTTTTTATCATCGGGGGTTATATAATCAATCAGAATGGCCAACAACACTTTTACTGGCGGGCCAATTTGAAGAGACTCTGGGATTTTAGAAATGGCATATGTTACGCTTTCCTGAACGCTTGAGGGGTTAATGATGTCCATGTCTACTTCACTAAACGTATTGCTTAATTGTTCATTGCCGTCAAATATCTCCTCCCACGTATATAGTTTTCCTACCTCGGATTTACTTGTGGGGTTCATTTTTTAACCCATAATATTTACGTAAATTAAAAAAAATAAATGTAAGTAAAAGTAAGTAAACGCGCTTTTATTCTTCACCCAAGCGTTGCAATACTTCAAGACACCCTAATCTTACAAGAACGCCTGCCAATACTTTAGCTTTTTCTGAATCACTACAGTCAATGTTTAACTCTTTGATTGCTTCGTCAAATAGTTCACTATGATTTTTTATTAAATTGTTTACATCATTCTCAAACCCAGATTCACCAAAATCAATGTTTAACACTTTCATTGTTTCGTCAAATAGTTCATTACAATTTTCTATTAAAATCATTAGATCAGATTCGCTGTGTTTGGCCGTCATTTTTAAACCTAAAAATTAAATAAATAAAAAAATAATTGTAAATTCAGCTGTTATTTATTACTCATAGTCTTTTACTAATCTTAAAAACTTTCCAGGTTTAAAGGTAACAGTTACTCCTTCAGGGTCAGTAGAAGCAGTCAGATCAAGATCTTCAGGAGCTATTTGATCAATTAAAATGGCAAACAACTTTATAACTAGATGAGGCCAAGAATGCGGTAGTTTACTGATGGCGTTCCTTACGCTTTCCCGCATATCGACGCGCTCAAAAAGCTCCGTAATTAATTCTTCAAACTCTTCTCTATCAACCCCCCAGCTCCTTTCCTCCAACTCCCACATTCTGAATATATCAATAAGCTCTGCAACTACTCCGGGCTTCATTTTTGAAACCAGATTATAAACACCAATTAAAAAAAATTAAGTAAGCCGTTCCTATTGTTTTGCGCAAGAATCAGAAGAGAGGAGAGAATGTAAATATCTAGGTTCTAAATCACCCTATCTTATTTTGCACGAAAACCCCCTTTTTAAAGTAACAATTACGTCAAATTTTGGAGGTTTTTGGATGTTAAGTTTGATTGTAAAAAAGGTGTTAATTTTGACAAAAAGTAGTATGAGATGGACAAGATTTGTTTGTGAAAAGGGGGGTTTTCGTGCAAAATAAGATAGGTGGGTTAGAACCTACATATTTACACTCTCTTTCTGTGATACACAGCATGCACGCTGTGGTAGTAACGTGACAGGGAAATAATCGGTTATAGTACGTCGGGACGACGACAATGTGGTTTCCTTTGCCTTCAGTTTTGAACGGGGATAGCGTCATGTTCTGTAGTGCTGAGTTCAGCATACTTTGTAAAGTTGACGGGAGACTCATAACAGGCATATGAAGAGACTTGTGTAGGAAGCAACTGAATATTTGAACTAGCTGCTGGTTGGGAGGAAGTAAAGTGAACTTCATAAGGCATAAATTTCTCAAGGTAGAATAGGTATCTGTTAGCAGTGGGGTAAGACATCCGTCTGCAAAAGGCACGCCTTCAGACGCCCACCTATCCAAAAGCTGCGGGTTCGAATCCCAGCAGAGCAAAGAAAAAAATGTGAAAGAATAAAAAATGTGAAAGAATCAAAAATGTGAAAGAATCAAAAATGTGAAGAATAGTTAATTAGTTAGTCATGTAGTTAGGTAGTAAGTAAGGTAGTTACTTAGTTAGTTAGTTAGATATCTAATTAGTTAATGAGATTTTTTTTCTTTTGGCTTCTACCAGACTACAAGTAGTAAAGAGTCTCTTTCTATCAGTCTCTAACTTTCTAATTGTCTTTAAGAAAAAAAGAAAAATATATCTGTACATACATATATAAGAAAATAAAAAGAATTAATGAATAAATGAACAGAGTACAAAAAAGAAACAAAGAAAAAAAGAAGAGATGGAAATAGGAAGATAAAGAAAGAAATAAAACGAAATGTAAGACAGGGAGGATTGATGTACCATGAAGACATTATCAGGAGATGATTAAAAATGGAGAATAATGGAACTAACTAACTGATTAATTAAGTAATCAACTATTTTTTTTTCACTTACCCAGCGCCCAGACTTTGGGGTTTTGTTTTCCATTTTGTTTATCTCTCTTGCTTTTATGGTTCTTTCCCTTCCTTCCTTCCATCCTTCATCCTTCCTTCCTTCCTTCTTTTCTGTCCTTTCTTCTTCCTTTTTTTCATTATTTGCTGTACTGGTATAATTATGACAATGTCTGTGTTATCCTCAACGAAGTTTTAATCATCTTCCAAAATCGTCATGGTATATATGAAATATTCCGTCTTTTTCTCATTTATTTATTTTCTTTATTCATAAACGTATTTACTTATATACATATTTTATATATATATATATATATATATATGTATAAATATATATATATATATATATATATGTGTGTGTGTGTGTGTGTGTGTGTGTGTGTGTGTGTTATGTGTGTGTGTGTGTGTGTGTGTGTGTGTGTGTGTGTGTGTGTTTATTTATTCATATCTCATTTGTTTATTTATTAAGGCATTTATTTAGGTATTTAGGTATTAATTTACATACGAATTCAATTTGTGACTTTTCAGAGAGAGAGAGAGAGAGAGAGAGAGAGAGGAGAGAGAGAAGAGAAGAAAGAATACGAATGCGAATAGTTTAATGTGGTTTAGGCTATTAAGCCAATTCACAAAAACGGACTATGGAGGAATGGGATGGGGGAACGGGGTAGGGGTGAGGGCTTGGGAGAAATGGAGTGAGGAGGGAGGCACATACACGAAACTTATGTGGAAACAACGTATTACAAATGGCCTTTACAAACGCTCATCGTGATATGGATCCCACATCGTGGTATTAAATATATTTGTAACTAGTCCTGAGACAGTCAATCACACCTAGTAATAGTCCACTTCACATCTTTACAACACAACAGTCACGATTGGTCCTAGTGAGGATTTCCTTTCAAAACATCTTTACTCCAGGTAGAAGTGATGTGTTGACCTTCACCACAAACATGGAGGAGATTCCTCAATAATTGCCATTATTTGTGTGTAAATGTTTTGTTGACGAGATTCTGTGTGCTGCTGCATATTAGCTTCTGTAGTGAGCTAGGCGCTGTCTGTGCCACATGTGCTTGATGTTCTAATTTGTTTCGTGCTTTGTGTTGTGTAAATGCATCGATTTGGAATCACGTTCGCTTGTATTATTTTCCTGTTCATAGCCTTCAGTATTTTGTACACTAACAGTCATATGGAAATCTGTTTCTGCTACGCACTTTTTCTCAGAGTCATCGCACACTATCACTAAGTGTGTGTTGGCGCCACACAGTTTCATGTTGATTTGCCCTTCCTTGTTTTGAGTGTCATACAAAGACTGGAGAAGAGAGGCAGGCAAACGATGATCATTGTCAGCTACATGTGTATCAGTATAAACATTTTTTTCACTGTCAGCATCAGCACCATACAAGAAACTGGGCAGAGTTGGCAAAAGTAAACCAGATGGAGATGAAAAGTCTACCTTGCCTACCCTTGGCTTCGTCTGTGTTTCACAGTGTTATCCCTGTTTACCTGCAAGTGGCACTTTCTGTGATACACAGCATGCACGCTGTGGTAGTAACGTGACAGGGAATAATCGGTTATAGTATTGAACCTCAGGACGACGACAATGTGGTTTCCTTTGCCTTCAGTTTTGAACGGGGATAGCGTCATGTTCTGTAGTGCTGAGTTCAGCATACTTTGTAAAGTTGACGGGAGACTCATAACAGGCATATGAAGAGACTTGTGTAGGAAGCAACTGAATATTTGAACTAGCTGCTGGTTGGGGAGGAAGTAAAGTGAACTTCATAAGGCATAAATTTCTCAAGGTAGAATAGGTATCTGTTAGCAGTGGGGTAAGACATCCGTCTGCAAAAGGCACGCCTTCAGACGCCCACCTATCCAAAAGCTGCGGGTTCGAATCCCGGCAGAGAAAGAAAAATATGTGAAAGAATCAAAAATGTGAAAGAATCAAAAATGTGAAAGAATCAAAAATGTGAAGAATAGTTAATTAGTTAGTCATGTAGTTAGGTAGTAAGTAAGGTAGTTACTTAGTTAGTTAGTTAGACATCTAATTTGTTAATGAGATTTTTTTTTCTTTTGGCTTCTACCAGACTACAAGTAGTAAAGAGTCTCTTTCTATCATGCCTCTAACTTTTAAATTGTCTTTAAGAAAAAAAGAAAAATATATCTGTACATACATATATAAGAAAATAAAAAGAATTAATGAATAAATGAACAGAGTACAAAAAAGAAACAAAGAAAAAAAGAAGAGATGGAAATAGGAAGATAAAGAAAGAAATAAGAACGAAATGTAAGACAGGGAGGATTGATGTACCATGAAGACATTATCAGGAGATGATTAAAAATGGAGAATAATGGAACTAACTAACTGATTAATTAAGTAATCAACTAATTTTTTTATCACTTTCCCAACGCCCAGACTTTGGGGTTTTGTTTTCCATTTTGTTTATCTCTCTTGCTTTTATGGTTCTTTTCCTTCCTTCTTTCCATCCTTCATTTCTTCCTTCCTTCCTTCTTTTCTGTCCTTTCTTCTTCCTTTTTTCATTATTTGCTGTATTGGTATAATTATGACAATGTCTGTGTTATCCTCAACGAAGTTTTAATCATCTTCCAGATCGTCATGGTATATCAAATATTCCGCCTTTTTTCTCATTTATTTATTTTCTTTATTCATAAACGTTATTTATTATATATATATATATATATATATTTATACACGTATATATATATGTATGTATGTATATTATATATATATTATATATATATATATGTGTGTGTGTGTGTGCGTGTGTGTGTGTGTGTGTGTGTGTGTGTGTGTGGTGTGTGTGTGTGGTGTGTGTGTGTGTTTTATTTATTCATATCTCATTTGTTTATTTATTAAGGCATTTATTTAGGTATTTAGGTATTAATTTACATACGAATTCAATTTGTGACTTTTCAGAGAGAGAGAGAGAGAGAGAGAGAGAGAGAGAGGAGAGAGAGAGAGAGAGAGAGAATACGATTGCGAATAGTTTAATGTGGTTTAGGCATTAAGCCCATTCACAAAAACGGACTATGGAGGAATGGGATGGGGGAACGGGGTAGGGGTGAGGGCTTGGGAGAAATGGAGTGAGGAGGGAGGCACATACACGAAACTTATGTGGAAACAACGCATTACAAATGGCCTTTACAAACGCTCATCGTGATATGGATCCCACATCGTGGTATTAAATATATTTGTAACTAGTCCTGAGACAGTCAATCACACCTAGTAATAGTCCACTTCACAACTTTACAACACAACAGTCACGATTGGTCCTAGTGAGGATTTCCTTTCAAAACATCTTTACTCCAGGTAGAAGTGATGTGTTGACCTTCACCACAAACATGGAGGAGATTCCTCAATAATTGCCATTATTTGTGTGTAAATGTTTTGTTGACGAGATTCTGTGTGCTGCTGCATATTAGCTTCTGTAGTGAGCTAGGCGCTGTCTGTGCCACATGTGCTTGATGTTCTAATTTGTTTCGTGCTCTGTGTTGGGTAAATGCATCGATTTTGAATCACGTTCGCTTGTATTATTTTCCTGTTCATAGCCTTCAGTATTTTGTACACTAACAGTCATATGGAAATCTGTTTCTGCTACGCACTTTTTCTCAGAGTCATCGCACACTATCACTAAGTGTGTGTTGGCGCCACACAGTTTCATGTTGATTTGCCCTTCCTTGTTTTGAGTGTCATACAAAGACTGGAGAAGAGAGGCAGGCAAACGATGATCATTGTCAGCTACATGTTTATCAGTATAAACATTTTTTTGCATTGTCAGCATCAGCACCATACAAGAAACTGGGCAGAGTTGGCAAAGGTAAACCAGATGGAGATGAAAAGTCTGCCTAGCCTACCCTTGGCTTCGTCTGTGTTTCACAGTGTTATCCCTGTTTACCTGCAAGTGGCACTTTCTGTGATACACAGCATGCACGCTGTGGTAGTAACGTGACAGGGAATAATCGGTTATAGTATTGAACCTCAGGACGACGACAATGTGGTTTCCTTTGCCTTCAGTTTTGAACGGGGATAGCGTCATGTTCTGTATGCTGAGTTCAGCATACTTTCTAAAGCTGACGGGAGACTCATAACAGGCATATGAAGAGAGTTGTGTAGGAAGCAACTGAATATTTGAACTAGCTGCTGGTTGGGGAGGAAGTAAAGTGAACTTCATAAGGCATAAATTTCTCAAGGTAGAATAGGTGTCTGTTAGCAGTGGGGTAAGACATCCGTCTGCAAAAGGCACGCCTTCAGACGCCCACCTATCCAAAAGCTGCGGGTTCGAATCCCGGCAGAGCAAAGAAAAAAATGTGAAAGAATCAAAAATGTGAAAGAATAAAAACTGTGAAAGAATCAAAAATGTGAAAGAATCAAAAATGTGAAGAATAGTTAATTAGTTAGTTAGTCATGTAGTTAGGTAGTAAGTAAGGTAGTTATTTAGTTAGTTTACTTGGTTAGTTAGTTAGATACGTAATTAGTTATGAGATTTTTTTTTCTTTTGGCTTCTACCAGACTACAAGTAGTAAAGAGTCTCTTTTCTATCAGTCTCTAACTTTCTAATTGTCTTTAAGAAAAAAAAGAAAAATATATATGTACATACATATATAAGAAAATAAAAAGAATTAATGAATAAATGAACAGAGTACAAAAAAGAAACAAAGAAAAAAAGAAGAGATGGAAATAGGAAGATAAAGAAATAACAACGAAATGTAAGACAGGGAGGATTGATGTACCATGAAGACATTATCAGGAGATGATTAAAAATGGAGAATAATGGAACTAACTAACTAACTGACTAATTAAGTAACCAACTAATTTTTTTTTCACTTACCCAGCGCCAAGACTTTGGGGTTTTGTTTTCCATTTTGTTTATCTCTCCTTGCTTTTATGGTTATTTTCCTTCCTTCCTTCCATCCTTCATTCCTTCCTTCCTTCCTTCTTTTCTGTCCTTTCTTCTTCCTTTTTTTCATTATTTGCTGTACTGGTATAATTATGACAATGTCTGTGTTATCCTCAACGAAGTTTTTAATCATCTTCCAAAATCGTCATTGTATATCAAATATTCCGTCTTTTTTCTCATTTATTTATTTTCTTTATTCATAAACGTATTTACTTTATATATATATATATATATAATATATATATATATATATATATGTATGTATATATATTTATATATATGTGTGTGTGTGTGTGTGTGTGTGTGTGCGTGTGGTGTGTGTGTTGGTGTGTGTGTGTGTGTGTGTGTGTGTGTGTTTATTTATTCATATCTCATTTGTTTATCTTATTAAGGTATTTATTGAGGATTTAGGTATTAATTTACATACGAATTCAATTTGTGACTTTTCAGAGAGAGAGAGAGAGAGAGAGAGAGAGAGAGAGAAGAGAGAGAGAGAGAGAGAGAGAAAAGAATACGAATGCGAATAGTTTAATGTGGTTTAGGTTATTAAGCCCATACAAAAACGGACTATGGAGGAATGGGATGGGGAACGGGGTAGGGGTGAGAGCTTGGAAGAAATGGAGTGAGGAGGGAGGCACATACACGAAACTTATGTGGAAACAACGTATTACAAATGGCCTTTACAAACGCTCATCGTGATATGGATCCCACATCGTGGTATTAAATATATTTGTAATAGTCCTGAGACAGTCAATCACACCTAGTAATAGTCCACTTCACAACTTTACAACACAACAGTCACGATTGGTCCTAGTGGGAATTTCCTTTCAAAACATCTTTACTCCAGGTAGAAGTGATGTGTTGACCTTCACCACAAACATGGAGGAGATTCCTCAATAATTGCCATTATTTGTGTGTAAATGTTTTGTTGACGAGATTCTGTGTGCTGCTGCATATTAGCTTCTGTAGTGAGCTAGGCGCTGT
>JAMYXO010006737.1:0-13129 GCA_033310375.1 Conus canariensis | reverse complement strand
AATAACATGAACTCCGAGGGTTTTGTCATTTAGTCTGTGGGGGAAAAATCTGTTTTTGTGGTCCTTGTCACCCGGGGTCAAAACTTTTGTTGGTCAAAAAAATTTTGCAGTCATCGAAAAAAGGGGTAGTTCGTCCTCAACGACGTGGCTGTCGTGCATAATCTTTTTCTCTGTCAGTGTTGGGTATAACGGCCCCCTCAATTTGGATTTTCATGGGCGCTTTTTTCGAAAATCTTAATCGTGCGTGTGTGTGTGTGTGTGTGCGCGCGTGTGGGGTGTGCGCGCGCGCGCGCGCCGCCGGTTCTATATCACGGCGTCCCGGGATGAAGTTTTTTCTTCCGACGAAAATTGAAAAGAAGACAGTAGTCTGCGAAAAAAGTCACTCCCAGTCAGCGGGCGTTTTAGGTTTCACTGTTGTTGGGCCCTTTTTCGTTCCTTTTTTTTGGCTTTCAACACTACGCTGCCCAAAAAGCGCTGCAGTGATAAACATGTTGACTGTGACCGCCCTTAATGGATGAAGAATATGAAGAGGAAAACCCTTTTTGTCAATTTGCGTGCGTTTTGGTAGTATAACTGTCAAGTGTTTCAGTTATTTATAAATGCTCAGAGTTCATTCGAGCTAGAGTTTCTCAACCCCATTTTTTTTTGTTTTTTAAAGTAACGTTTTTAACTGAAAGATTTAGATCAGTTAAAGTAGGAGCTGGAACGGTTCGAGTCAACTTAATTTTTGTAGTGGTATAGAATGTTGGCACGACAGGATTCTCCAAATCTGGTGATACCCAAAGATTCTCATCTCTTCACAAGAAGTGCAGAAGTGTAGAAATGTTCTGTCTCTTGGTTATGAAATGACGTCCACCTCATTACAAGAGGCACAGAGGTGTAGGACTCGACCTCTCTCCTGCGCAACACTAATGAAGAAAATGAATTCTTACCTACCCACGTCCCAACGCTCCTCCTCCCCCTTCGATTCTTTTCCAGTCTGCTTTTCCATCCCACTCCAACGCCCCCCCCCCCTCCACCTTACCCCTGTCCCCAATAGAATCTTGCTAGCCCCCCCCCCCCCCCCCCCCCGATTCGCTCCCTTACCTTGTACCACACACCGGTCTGACCTGACCAGCGTCTGCTTTTTTTTCCCCCGCAGATTTTTTATTTATTTGGGGAGAAAAAAGATGTTCACAACAACCCGTCACTATTCCTAGAACCATGTCCTTTCTGTCTCTGTCTGTCTGTCTGTCTGTCTCTCTCGCTGTCTGTCTCTGTCTCTTT
The DNA here is from genome assembly GCA_033310375.1 of Conus canariensis. Classification (NCBI taxonomy): domain Eukaryota; kingdom Metazoa; phylum Mollusca; class Gastropoda; order Neogastropoda; family Conidae; genus Conus; species Conus canariensis. The sequence goes on along the minus strand of JAMYXO010006737.1, from coordinate 11,863 downwards.
CTCTCTCTCTCTCTCTCTCTCTCTGTCTCTCTCTCTCTCTCTCTCTCTCCTCTCTCTCTCTCTCTCTCTCTCTTTGCCTTCCTCCCTCTCTCACCCTCTTTCTCCCTTCTTCTCTCTGCCCATCCTCGCAGCTTTCTGGTGAACATATCCCTGTCTTGCGGTGTTGATACCATTGCCTTCAGAGTCACTGAGATGGCATCTGCCGCTGATGGGCTTGTCGACAGTACCCCAGATAGCCGCTATCAGAACTCTGTGAACTTGACCCTCTGGACAGCTTTCCGATTTCCTGTCTGATGCTTTGGGTTTTTCTTCTCTTCTTCTTCTTCTTCTTCTTCTTCTTCTTCCTCTGCTTCTCCTCCTCCTTCCTCCTCCTCCTCCTCCTCCTCCTCCTCCTCCTCCTTCTTCTTCTTCTTCTTCTCTTCGTCGGCGTCCGGCGTCGGCGTCGGCGTCGGCGTCGGCGTCGTCGGCCGCCGGCCGCCGGCCGCCGCCGCCTTCTTCGTCTTCTCGGTCTTCTTCTGAAAAACAAACCAGTCACAAAGAAAGAAAATCTGCGTCTTCTGACATTAATATTCTGGAAAGGAATTGTTGAGGGAAAAAAAAGGAACAAATCCAAGATGTAAGAAAATTGTCTGTTCCTTGTATGTCTTTTCTCTGTTCATGAGTGCTGTTGTACGTAGCATCTCTAAAAAACAATGAGAATGGTAAAAATTCGTCTAGTATTAGCCCCAAATATTGAAGCGTTCTTGGCTATTTATCATCTTTATTGCAGACGCTTGCTTATCTTATCAATCTTTGCCCAAAGATCATTTCTCAGAGCGTTTAGATACGTAAAAGTAATCCCACTGCATAAATAATGAGATGCAAACGATCTGAATAATTACAGACTAATCTTATAACCATGTATTTGTAAATCACTTGAATACCATGCAGATAATCATCTTACATCTTTCGTTGGGAAAAAAGAACTTTTACACAATTAACTAGTCAGTATTTAGAAAATAGCCTTCTTGCAAAGCAGGCTGTTGAAGAATACCGATTCACGGCTACAAAATGACAGGAAAGCAAGTGGTGCAATTTTCATAGATCTATCTAAAACTTTTCATCTAATTTATTTTTGAATACTGCTACAAAAGCTAAGGCTTTGTGGATCAACTAGTGTGCATCTCTCTCTCTCTCTCTCACACACACACACACACACACACACACACACCACACACACACACACACACACACACACATACACATACGTATACACACGAACACACACACGAACACACACACACACACACACACACACACACACACCACACACACACACACACACACACACACACTCTCTCTCTCTCTCTCTCTCTCTCTCTCTCTCTCTTTCTCCTCCCTCTCTTTCTCATCTTTCTTTCCCATCACACACATACACACACACACACACACACACACACACACACACACACACACACACACACATACACACGCGCGCGCGCGCACCACACACACACGTATACGTAGAGAAGTACGGACGCGCGCTCGCGCACACACACACACACACACATATATATACACACACGCGCGCTTGCTTGCTTGCTTGCTTGCGCGCTTGCTTGCTTAAAATGAAGTTTGTAGATCGTTGCAATTAGGGGAGTGCAAAACTGTTGTGTGAAAAAGTCAAATTGTACGCGCATGAATGCCAGATTGTAGAGTTGATCGAACGCTTCACTTACACAGTTGAATTCATGGGTTATGAAACGCGGGAGGGAGGTGGGTATGGATGATAAGGGTGAGAGGAAAAGGGGAGGGAAGGTTCAGGTGTAGGTGGGGGGGGGGGGGAGAGAAATTTCTCACGATTGCATTTGTATAGAGGCATGGGAAACGTATGTTTATTGTCTTTGGGGGGGCGGGGGGCGGGGGGGGGGGGGATGAAGGTGGAAAAGAATCGTCTGCAAACTGAGTGTATCAAACGAACATGGAACGTCTATGCAATCCTTCGTTCATCTACCCCTTGTTTGTTATTCACACAGGCAGCGACAGTGGTGACAGATGTGTGTGTTGTGGCAGCCGATGTGCTCAGTGACTGTAATAGGAAGATGAAGAAACACACGTGTGAGGGGGTCGATAGTTAAAAACAACAACAAAACAACAACAGCAACGGAAGCAACGGTAGCAATTATAATAGAAGCAGCAGCAGCAGACGCAGTTGTAGTACCAGTAATAGCGGCAGCAACAGCAGTAGGAAAAGAAGGAAGCGTGTTAGGAGGAGCAGCAGCAGCAGCAGCAGCAGCAGCAGTAGTAGTTGTAGCATTAGAATCGGCAGAGCAGAAACAGTGTTGATAGGAGGAACAGAGGCGGAGGGGAGGAGAAGCGGAAACAGCAACAGAGAATGTACACATTCAGGTGTGGTGTGTATGTAGTCGTTCGTCACTAAACAACTATTATAGAGAATGTACACATTCAGGTGTGGTGTGTATGTAGTCGTTCGTCACTAAACAACTATTATAGAGAATGTACACATTCAGGTGTGGTGTGTATGTAGTCGTTCGTCACTAAACAACTATTATAGAGAATGTACACATTCAGGTGTGGTGTGTATGTAGTCGTTCGTCACTAAACAACTATTAATAGAGAATGTACACATTCAGGTGTGGTGTGTATGTAGTCGTTCGTCACTAAACAACTTTTATAGAGAATGTACACATTCAGGTGTGGTGTGTATGTAGTCGTTCGTCACTAAACAACTATTATAGAGAATGTACACATTCAGGTGTGGTGTGTATGTAGTCGTTCGTCACTAAACTATTATAGAGAATGTACACGTTCAGTGTGGTGTGTATGTAGCGTTCGTCACTAAAAACTATATAGAGAATGTAACATTCAGTGTGTGTGTATGTAGTCGTTCGTCACTAAACAACTATTATAGAGAATGTACACATTCAGGTGTGGTGTGTATGTAGTCGTTCGTCACTAAACTATTATAGAGAATGTACACGTCAGGTGTGGTGTGTATGTAGTCGTTCGTCACTAAACCTATTATAGAGAATGTACACTTCAGGTGTGGTGTGTATGTAGTCGTTCGTCACTAAACAACTATTATAGAGAATGTACACATTCAGGTGTGGTGTGTATGTAGTCGTTCGTCACTAACAACTATTATAGAGAATGTACACATTCAGGTGTGGTGTGTATGTAGTCGTTCGTCACTAAACAATATTATAGAGAATGTACACATTCAGGTGTGGTGTGTATGTATCGTTCGTCACTAAACAATTATATAGAGAATGTACACATTCAGGTGTGGTGTGTATGTATCGTTCGTCACTAAACAACTATTATAGAGAATGTACACATTCAGGTGTGGTGTGTATGTAGTCGTTCGTCACTAAACAACTATTATAGAGAATGTACACATTCAGGTGTGGTGTGTATGTAGTCGTTCGTCACTAAACACATGTTATAGAGAATGTACACATTCAGGTGTGGTGTGTATGTAGTCGTTCGTCACTAAACAACTATTATAGAGAATGTACACATTCAGTGTCGTGTGTATGTAGTCGTTCACCACTAAACTATGTATAGAGAATGTACACATTCAGTGTCGTGTGTATGTAGTCGTTCACACTAAACAACTATTACTAGAGAATGTACACATTCAGGTGTGTTGTAGTCGTTCATCACTAAACAACTATTAAGAGAATGTACACATTCAGGTGTGTGTATGTAGTCGTTCACCACTACAACTATTATAGAGAATGTACACATTCAGGTGTGTTGTGTTAAGTCGTTCACCACTAAAAACTATTACAAGAATGTAAATGTACTCAGGTGTCGTGTGTATGTAGTCGTTCACCACTAAAAACTATATAAGAATGTACACATTCAGGTGTCGTGTGTATGTAGTCCGTTCACCACTAAACAACTATTTAAAAGAGAATGTACACATTTTCTCAGGTGTCGTGTGTATGAAGTCGTTCACCACTAAACTATACATTTAAAAAATGTACACATCCGGTGTGTGGTGGCTTGTTACAACTATATCTAAATCTATCTCCGCATGACTGTTAGCTATCTTACTGCTGTGCTGACTGCCACTGACTGTTACAAGTACACGCTGCTGCTATCACTGCTGTGTATTAGTACACGCTGTCTACTGCCACTGACATGTTACAACTAATACTACCGCTGCTGCTACTGCCATGACATTGTTACAACTAATACTACCGCTGCTGCTACTGCCACTGACATTGTTACAACTAATACTACCGCTGCTGCTACTGCCACTGACATTGTTACAACTAATACTACCGCTGCTGCTACTGCCACTGACATTGTTACAACTAATACTACCGCTGCTGCTACTGCCACTGACATTGTTACAACTAATACTACCGCTGCTGCTACTGCACGCATTGTTACAACTAATACTACCGCTGCTAGCTGACTATCACTGCACTGACATTGTTACAACTAATACTACCGCTGCTGCTACTGCTGCTACACTGACACTGTTACAACAATAATACTACCGCTGCTGCTACTGCCACTGACATTGTTACAACTAATACTACCGCTGCTGCTACTGCCACTGACATTGTTACAACTAATACTACCGCTGCTGCTACTGACATTGTTACAACTAATACTACCGCTGCTGACTACTGACATTGTTACAACTAATACTACCGCTGCTGCTACTGACATTGTTACAACTAATACTACCGGTTTGCTGCCACTGACATTGTTACAACTAATACTACCGCTGGCTACTACTGACATTGTTACAACTAATACTACCGCTGCTGCTACTGCCACTGACATTGTTACAACTAATACTACGCTGCTGCTGCCACTGACATTGTTACAACTAATACTACCGCTGCTGCTACTGCCACTGACATTGTTACAACTAATACTACCGCTGCTGCTACTGCCACTGACATTGTTACAACTAATACACCGCTTCTGCCACTGACATTGTTACAACTAATACTACCGCTGCTGCTACTGCCACTGACATTGTTACAACTAATACTACCGCTGCTGCCATGACACTGTTACACTAATACTACCGCTGCTGCCACTGACATGTTACAACTAATACTACGCTGCTGCTGCCACTGACATGTTACAACTAATACTACCGCTGCTGCCACTGACATGTTACAACTAATCTACCGCTGCTGCACTGCATGTTACAACTAATACTACCGCTGCTGCACTGCCATGTTACAACTAATACTACCGCTGCTGCACTGCACTGACATATACTGTTACAACTAATACTACCGCTGGCTGCCACTGACATTGTTACAACTAATACTACCGCTGCTGCACTGCATGACAAACTAATACTACCGCTGCTGCACTCATGACATGTTACAACTAATACTACGCTGCTGCTTGCCACTGACATGTTACAACTAATACTACCGCTGCTGCCACTGACACTGTTACAACTAATACTACCGCTGCTGCTACTGCCATGACACTGTTTACAACTAATACTACCGCTGCTGCTACTGCCACTGACACTGTTACAACTAATACTACCGCTGCTGCTACTGCCTGACACTGTTACAACTAATACTACCGCTGCTGCTACTGCCACTGACACTGTTACAACTAATACTACCGCTGCTGCTACTGCCATGACACTGTTACAACTAATACTACCGCTGCTGCTACTGCCACTGACACTGTTACAACTAATACTACCGCTGCTGCTACTGCCACTGACATGTTACAACTAATACTACCGCGCTGCTGCCACTGACACTGTTACAACTAATACTACCGCTGCTGCTACTGCAACACTGTTACAACTAATACTACGCGCTGCTGCCACTGACACTGTTACAACTAATACTACCGCTGCTTGCCACTGACATTGTTACAACTAATACTACCGCTGCTGCACTGACTAAATCCGCTGCTTGACATGTTACAACTAATACTACCGCTGCTGCTACTGCCACTGAATGTTACAACTAATACTACCGCTGCTGCACGACTGACACTGTTACAACTAATACTACCGCTGCTGCACTGACATGTTACAACTAATACTACCGCTGCTGCTCACTGACATTGTTACACTAATACTACCGCTGCTGCCACTGACATGTTACAACTAATACTACCGCTGCTGCCACTGACATTGTTACAACTAATACTACCGCTGCTGCCCACTGACATTGTTACAACTAATACTACCGCTGCTGCCACTGACATTGTTACAACTAATACTACCGCTGCTGCTACTGACATTGTTACAACTAATACTACCGCTGCTGCTGCCACTGACATTGTTACAACTAATACTACCGCTGCTGCCACTGACATTGTTACAACTAATACTACCGCTGCTGCCACTGACATTGTTACAACTAATACTACCGCTGCTGCCACTGACATGTTACAACTAATACTACCGCTGCTGCACTGACATTGTTACAACTAATACTACCGCTGCTGCCACTGACATGTTACAACTAATACTACCGCTGCTGCCACTGACATTGTTACAACTAATACTACCGCTGTGCTGCTCACTGACATTGTTACAACTAATACTACCGCTGTCTGCACTGACATTGTTACAACTAATACTACCGCTGCTGCTACTGCACGACTGTTACAACTAATACTACCTGCATGCTGCTGCCACTGACATGTTACAACTAATACTACCGCTGCTAGCCACTGACATTGTTACAACTAATACTACCGCTGCTGCACTGCCACTGACACTGTTTACAACTAATACTACCGCTGCTGCCACTGCAAAATTGTTACAACTAATACTACCGCTGCTGCCTACTGACATTGTTACAACTAATACTACGCTGCTGCACTGACATTGTTACAACTAATACTACCGCTGCTTGCCACTGACATTGTTACAACTAATACTACCGCTGCGCTACTGCCACTGACACTGTTACAACTAATACTACCGCTGCTGCCACTGACATTGTTACAACTAATACTACCGCTGCTGCTACTGACAACTGTTACAACTAATACTACCGCTGCTGCCACTGACATTGTTACAACTAATACTACCGCTGCTGCCACTGACATTGTTACAACTAATACTACCGCTGCTGCCACTGACATTGTTACAACTAATACTACCGCTGCTGCCACTGACATTGTTACAACTAATACTACCGCTGCTGCCACTGACATTGTTACAACTAATACTACCGCTGCTGCCACTGACATTGTTACAACTAATACTACCGGTGCTGCCACTGATATTGTTACAACTAATACTACCGCTGCTGCCACTGACATTGTTACAACTAATACTACCGCTGCTGCCACTGACACTGTTACAACTAATACTACCGCTGCTGCTACTGCCACTGACACTGTTACAACTAATAGTACCGCTGCTGCCACTGACACTGTTACAACTAATAGTACAGCTGCTGCCACTGACACTGTTACAACTAATACTACCGCTGCTGCCACTGACACTGTTACAACTAATACTACCGCTGCTGCCACTGACACTGTTACAACTAATACTACCGCTGCTGCCACTGACATTGTTACAACTAATACTACCGCTGCTGCCACTGACACTGTTACAACTAATACTACCGCTGCTGCCACTGACACTGTTACAACTAATACTACCGCTGCTGCCACTGACACTGTTACAACTAATACTACCGCTGCTGCCACCGACATTGTTACAACTAATACTACCGCTGCTGCCACTGACATTGTTACAACTAATACTACCGCTGCTGCTACTGCCACTGACACTGTTACAACTAATACTACCGCTGCTGCCACTGACACTGACATTGTTACAACTAATACTACCGCTGCTGCTACTGCCACTGACACTGTTACAACTAATACTACCGCTGCTGCTACTGCCACTGACACTGTTACAACTAATACTACCGCTGCTGCTACTGCCAGTGACACTGTTACAACTAATACTACCGCTGCTGCTACTGCCACTGACACTGTTACAACTAATACTACCGCTGCTGACACTGACACTGTTACAACTAATACTACCGCTGCTGACACTGACACTGTTACAACTAATACTACCGCTGCTGCTACTGACATTGTTACAACTAATACTACCGCTGCTGACACTGACACTGTTACAACTAATACTACCGCTGCTGCTACTGACACTGTTACAACTAATACTACCGCTGCTGACACTGACACTGTTACAACTAATACTACCGCTGCTGCTACTGCCACTGACACTGTTACAACTAATACTACCGCTGCTGACACTGACACTGTTACAACTAATACTACCGCTGCTGCTACTGTTGCTAACAGCGGCGGGAAGAGCAGAGCTGGTAGATTTACTGTGAAAGGGGCGGGAGAGGGAGGGACAGTGGGGAAGGGGTAGAAGGAAGGGGGGGGGAGGGGCGGAAGAGCTGAGGAGAGGGGGATGGGGGTGGAGGTGGGGGGGGGGGGCAAGGCGAGGGAGAGAGGGGGGAATCTCCAAGGAAGACTAGATGTATTTTAGATCCGTGCGGTTAGGAGGCCAGTGATAGGGCCGTGTGATGACACGGGGTAGGTGTAAACATCAACAACCAGCACAGGACGGCCATTCATGCTAAGCGACAGGCCACACACGCACGCGCACGCACGCACGCACGCACACGCACGCACACACACCCCACATACACATACACACACGCGCGCGCGCGCACGCGCACGCACACACACTCTCTCACAGTCAGTCACACGGGCGCGCGCGCACACGCACACACACACACACACACAAAACACACACACACACACACACACACACACACACACACACACACACACACACACACACGTTGCAGGTCGGGTTATCGCCGTGCCGCTTTGGACGGGACTGGAGAAGTCACTGACAGACATCTACTACTGAGTGACCTCCCTCCCGCCCGGCCTCCTCAGTTCAAACAAAAAAACACACATTAGTCCTACAAACAGACGATAAGATGCGTGCACCTAAAGTGCCTGAGAACTTTCAGCTCTTCACAGTCAGAAGTCTGGTCTAGTCTCGTCTGATCCCCCACCCCCACCCCCCCACCCCTTTTTTTTTTTTTCCTTTTGCATCTTCGTATACTTCCTGTCTTTCCTCCTCGTTTTTTCTTTCATCTTTTTCTCGCTCTGTCTGTTTGTTTCTGTGTGTGTGTGTTTTGTTCCCTCATCTGACGAGCGGTTAGGATGACAGGAGGAGGTCAAAGGTCTCGTCGTCTCGTGACTTCCCGCACGTGGTGTGGTTTTCTGCATGTGCACCACGTACTGGCCTGTCGGAGGCTTTGGTGAAAACGGGCGTGCCCTGAATATGTTCTCCTATCCCTGTAACTTCGTGTTTTCTCTGTCTGTCTGTCTGTCTCTCTCGATCCCTCTGTCCATCCTCTCTCTCTCTCTCTCTCTCTCTCTCTCTCTCTCTCTCTCTCTCTCTCTCTCTCTCTCTCTCTCTCTCACTCTCTCTCTGTCTCTGTCTCTCTCAGTCTCTCTCTCTCTCTCTCTCTCTCTCTCTCTCTCTCTCTCTCTCTCTCTCTCTCTCTCTCTCGTCCAGTGTCTATACATTCTTTCAATTTCATAGTGAACCCTATCCGCAGTATTTCAAATCAGTCTGGTTCCACATGATATATGAATGTTTCCCATGTTTGATATTTTTTCCACTTGCCAGCCTTCGTTTTATTCTCATCTGGTGTTGAACCTGAAAATGTTTGCAAATTTCTGCAAAATCTCAATGAATTTTTTTTTTAAAGAAATTCCTTATCCTTATCCCCAACGTCCATAAGCTTAGCATCATTTGCTGATTTGGAGATTGTGTTAACCATACCAATATTCATGCTATTGTTGCATATTGTCTTTTATCATTACTGCAAGAATTTCAATGTACTTTACAAAAAAACAACGTGAAAGTCGACAACCTGGTTCAGCCGGGGAAAAAAATAAAACGGCGACATCTTTTTCCATGCCATTTGTAGCACCCCCTACAACACATTGATTATGGAATGATATAATGAATAAGGTGAAATGGTCGTACATACTAGCCGCCCAGGTGTGGTCAGCGTCGCGGATTTGCTTACGGAAGGATTGTGGGTTCGATTACCATCAAAGTCTCTTACTTTGGGGGGACTTTTGGCCGTGGCCGGTTCCTATCCAGAGTTAAGAGCGATGGGAGTCAAACGGGAAGACTTGAACCAGACAGTGGCGTTCCATCCACTTCATGGATACGTGTCTGAAAATACTGCTCAAATATCCTGACCTGTAGTGTTACCCGCAGGTGTCTGTATCTCTCGGGCCTGGTTGACGGCGTGTTACGATATGATGCGTAGAGCATAGCCCTGCTGTGCATTCTCTGGCCAGATCGGAGTTCCATAGCGTCAACTTCGTCATCCTGGTCCTCGTTGATCGCTTGTGTAAATGGAAGCGGCTCTTCCTTCCAGTTAGAAGACGTCACTGTGTTTGGTGCATGGGGAAAATGATGGCTAAACAGGATTAGAAAGGTTTCCTTTACTTGTCGCATCTTTCCCTGAATGAAGACGTTTATCATGTTTTAATCGAAAATGAAGCGGGTTTTTACACGGAAAAGAGGCTGACTTAGAAACGAAATTATTGCAACTTCGTTTTGTGCACGTTTGTTTCTATTCTTTCCCTCTCTGTTATTCGTAGATATTCACGTATGACACTGTCGGGCAACGTGATTGGCAAACTTCCTTGCCGCTGGCTGGAAGACCTGTTTGAATTCAGCCGTTGTGATCATGTGATCGTGGTAGGAAGTCTCCGAGTCTGTGGCCCCTTATGCTGTGCTCTCATGGTGACCTCAGTTTGTTTCCCTCCATGGTCATCGCCCATTAGTGAGAAACGTGTCAAAAGTCATCGGTGCCGGGGCCAGTTCTTGACAAGTCTTGTGAACGGAGGTAGTGGCGTCCACCGAGAGAGAGAGAGAGAGAGAGAGAGAGAGAGAGAGAGAGGGCGAGGGGGCGGGGGGGGGGGGGAGCGCTCACTCTTCTTCTTCTTTCTTTGAGTGTCCATCTTCATCGAGTTGAAATTTCTGACACTTTTGTTTGTATGACCGTTTTTTTTATCCCGCCATTAAGGCAGCCATACTCGGGGAAGGCGCATGCTATGTGTAACGTGTCATCCATACCAACGTATCTGCGTTACTTCACACTTTGTTTTGTGTGCTCTTCTGCTTTTTCTTCGCATACCAACGGCCAAACTGGTCTTCTCTTCCGAAAGTTGGTGATGGGATTTGACGTGTGTGCAAGATGTTGTGCGTGCGTTCACACACGGAACCTCGGTTTATAGTCTCATTCGAAGGACTGTGTGGGGGGGAATGGAGTCAGAACCAATGTTAACACCGAGGGAAAAATCCCCTTGTACCGAAATTCGAACCCGTAACCTCAGGATCACGAGTCCGGCGCTCTACCAAGTGAGCTGTTCCGGCCCCACTCAAGCTGGCTCCGCGATGTATTTTCACCATCAGCAAGTGGCGTGCTAGGTGCTGCCCTGAGTGTGCTGTATCAGAGCAGGCAAGCACTGACTGCCGTGGAAGTGACTCGGCAACAGTGCGGCGTCTCCCCTTGCGGGTTGCCTCGTGGCAACTTGGTCCTGATCGCGCCCTGGGGTTTTTCGCCTGTGTGCGGGGAGGCGGACTGAGGGGCGTATGAGTGATAACAGCGAGAGGGAAGAGGCTTGGTGACAGAGAGGGGACGACAAAGATGGGACGGATGAGCAACAAAAAAAAAAAAAAGATAAATGCAATAAAATAAAAAGGAAAAAAAAAAAGAGACAGTTGTAAATGAAATCATAGCATCAGCACTGAGTCCGTTTTTGTTAGTTATTGCATGTGTGTGTGTGTGTGTGTGTG
>JAMYXO010006736.1:0-13134 GCA_033310375.1 Conus canariensis | reverse complement strand
ACACAACACACCACCACACCACAACTGCACCGAATAGCAGATTGAAAAAAGGTAAGAATTTTTTTCATTTATACGGCATTGCATAAAAAAAAGAAAAGGGGGAAAGAGGGGGGGTGGAGAGTAGGGATGGTGTAGGTTTTGGTGTGGGGCGGGGGGGGGGGGGGGGGGGGGGGGGGGGGGAAAAAAATGAGAAAGAGGGAGGTGAGGGGGGGGGGGAGGGGGGGGGAGAAGGTTAAAGACACACAAGTTGTCCCTTTCCAAATTTATGCACATTTTCCCTAGCATAGTCAGAATTTAGGTTTTTTTGGATTTTAAATATTATTCCCCCTAGACTGCCCCAATTTTCCCCCCCACGTCCCCTTCTTCCCCCCTTTTTCTATTTACCACCCCCCCACCCCTCTCCTCTCCTGTATCGATTTATGCACCGCAAAACCTTGAGGGAATATATCTAAGACATCCTTTTAAGTACCTTTTTTGCCCCCCGCCCCCCCCCCCCCCCCCCTTTTTCCTCCCTGTTATCTCCTCCTCTTTTTCGCTTTGCACCTTACAGGGTTACATAAAAAATCATTAACAGTTTGTTGCAGTTTTTTCTGGTCTCCCATCACTATCCCAATATCTCTCTCTTTCTCTCTCTCTTCCCTCCCTTTCCCCCCCCCCCCACACCCCCACACAAACACCCAACCACCCTCACTCTTTTTTTTTACCCCATTTTTGATCAGTTTTTCCCATAAAAATATGAAAATACTACCCCCCTGAGAATTTAAAAGTATATCGCCCTTTTTTCCCCTTTTCCCCCGTTTCCCCTCCCCTCCCCTTTCCAACCCTCTCCCCCCCCCCCCCCCCCCCCCCCCCCCCACCTTTCCCCTTTTTCCTCATTTTTGTTCAAAAATCAACGTCATCACCCCCCCTACCCCCTCCCCCCTCATCAACCCACCCACAACCATCTCCTATTTTCTGACCCTTCCCCTCTTTTCCTCTTTCTTTTTTTTTTTTTTTTTTTTTTTTAAAGCAAACCCTCCTTTAGAATGAAGGAAATTTTACTCCATTGGGTTTTTATAATGCTCTTGGTGCATCGTGGATTTAATAATTATGTACTCACTCATCACTCACACACACACAACGCCCCCTCACAAACACCCACACAAAAACCCAAAAAAACCAATGGTTTGTGTGTGTGGCCGGCCGCGCGTGCGTGATGCTGACATGTGCGTGCGTGTGGTGGGGGGGGGGGGGGGAAGAAGGGCATTTGAGGGCAAATACGCCTCCCTCATAACAGCGATTTTTTCATAGACTAAAGAAATAAAAAGGGGAGGGGGTGAGGTCCATGATAGGGGTGGGGGGGAGTGGGGGGGATCGTTCAAACCCCCCCCTGTGGGGGGATTCGGTGTCCTGAGCACTTTTTTTTGAAGTTTAGGGGTCTTTTTTTCACCAGGGAGAAGAGTTACCCCCTATTTTTGTTATTCACCCCCCAGTGGTTATAGATGTTTTCAATGATGTAAAACTAAAACCCAAAACCCTTTTTCGAACTCATGACCGTAAATCTGGGGGAAAATGCTCTACCCTTTTTGGGCCCCCGGGGTTTTTGAGTCTTGGAACCGGGTTTTTAATTGTATGATAAAATCAGTGAAGGGCCAGCTTTTCCCCGCATTCACAGCAGCACACGATTCGCCATAAGGAAGGGGAAAGAGTGGGCTCGCCCCCATGAAAGAGGGAAAAAACATGTGTCCCTTCGAACCATGAAAGAACACGCTTCTGTGTTGCCACATCCCTGATTTTCCCTCAGTTCTTGTTTCTCTCTTTTCTCTTTTTTGTTCGGGTTTTTTTTCCCCTTTCTTTTTTCCTCTCTCTCTCACCCCACCCCAACACCACACACACAACACACACACACACACCGCCACTTTGCCCCAAAAACCTGGGGTTTTTATATGGCAAAAAATATTTTTTTTGTTTTTTGTTCTTGTTCTTCACACACCCCAAAACCCCACCCCAACACACAACAACAACCCAAAAACCCCACACACAAAACTATAAGTAGTTCTTTTACGTGCAATAGAGAAAAACGTTTGTAAGAAACAGCTAAAAATTTTTGGTTGTAAACAGAACAACAAAACAACAACAAGTCGACTGAAAAGCCTTGCATTAATCACAGGGGCAAAAAAGGTTTATTGCAAACAAAAAACAATGGCAACAGCATCGACAAAAACGCGACAAGAACTGGACATGAAAAGTAGCGCAGCGTGGTTGAAACAGCAGTCCATTTCCATGCAGCGGTAACACCTTGAGGGCTTCAAAAAAAACTGTGCCCAGATTGCACTGCTTTTAAATCGTGGTGATTACTGCGGTCTCATTGAGACCTGCGTCGTCTGTTCCCCCCAAAAAAAACCCCTCCCCACGCTCGATCGCTACAGTGTTTTTTTTTTCAGCATTGGGAAAATGCAGTATGCAAGCCTCAAAAACCCCCTTAAAAATGGTCGGGGAGTCACAAAGTAGACCTGGGGCTTTGGGGCCAGAAAGGGGATAAAATAGCTTCCTGGGCATTTTGAGATGAAGGGTTTTCCAACTATCCCATGTAAAGTGAAACCCTAGGTCCTATGGGAAAGTCGTTTTTCATGAAGGCGCTTTTTTAGGATCTATACAGTTTATAAATAACAAGCCCAAATTTGCCATCTTTGTCTTAAGGTTAGTTTCCCCCTTTCGGCTCAAATTCCAAAATAGGTTTTTCCCAATATATTGTTCAAAAGGTTTTCCAGCTTTTTTTTGCAATTTTTTAAACACCAAAAAAATTTTTAAAAAAAGGGGTTTTGTAAAAATTTGGGTAAAAATAAACAAAACGTGTTTTAATAAAAATGACAATTCCGAAAACGCGATAAAAAAAGAAAAGGGCCAAAAACGGATAGATAATAAATGAAAGCCGAATAAGCGATAGAATAAATGACATTGATTCACATAAAGTAAAGAGAACAGCCCACTTCACAGCCCTTTAAAACATGTAAGAACCTTTTTTCTAAGTTACATGGATCAAAACCCAAAAGGCAAAAAAGAACAAGAAAAAAAACGGACAATGGGTATCCTCGATCGACAAAATCCTTTTAAAAAATAAATTTTTTTGAAACCCGTTTGGATATTCCTCTGAAAGAAAAAATTTTAACAAAAAAACATCAAATTTGTTTGTTGTTTCGAAAGTTTGTTTCAGCTGAAAACAATTGTGGTTTTTTGGTTTTTGATTAAAAAGAAAATAAATTTTTCTTTTATAGACGCTCGAAAAAGCTCTGCATGTCGAAAACCAACAAAAAAAGAATTTTCAAAACTGAAAAAAAACCTAGTAGAGCTGATGGCTGATTCAGTTTTAAAATCACACAAAAATCGATTCCTGGTGAAAAACGCCTTTGACAGGGGCCCGCGTGATTTACAGCAGTGAGATGTTTTAAAATTTTTTTTTTTTTTTTTTTTTTTGTTTTATCTAATCAGATATGGACTGATGAAATGTCGGGTGCAAAATGCCACCCCGTTTTGGGCGTTCACGCGGACTGGCCACAAAATTATGAGTGAGGTCGCCTTGGGATTTTGGTGATTTTCGATTTTTCATATTGGGCCCACAGTGTCCCAAATTTCCACGGAAGAAGTCGACCGAATCAAAGATTTGTAGCAAAGAACTTAACAAGATGCAAAGAATCCGTATCCCAGTTTATCTTCCTGAAAAAGCCAATCAAAATGCGTCTAAGGGTTTTTTTGTCAAATCAAAAATGCGCAAAAAGATTTCGTCAAAAATATTCCTTTAAAAAAGAAAAACCTTTGGGGGCCCCCCCTTTTAGCCTTGTAACGGCTTTCGGAAAAAAAAAACATCGAACACATCGGACCCAAATAATAATGAAAAACCTACAAATTTTCAGAAAGATGGCCCAGAAGTTTTTTTGGGGGGAGGAACATATTTTTTAACGGCAGACAAAAACAGATTTTTTGTTGAAAGGACAACAATAGAATTTTTTTTCCCATTGTAAAAAAACCCCGTTTTAAAGAACTGGGGTACAAAATGGGCCACCCCTTTTTTGTTTTTTGCTTAAATGCGAAGCATTTAGGTCCGCCAGCAGCGAGTTGACTGTGTAACGCAAGAATGCATTTCGCAGACCGAACCCCATTTAGTGGTTACCTGGAAAAAATTCCAAAATCTTTTTATAAAAAACATAACCCCCGGGAAAAAAAAGAATCAGTGAAACGCTGTGTTTTGAGTAGTTTTTTTACTCAAAATACTGTATCGCTATTCTGGCGGCATCCCCCCAAAGCTAGAGAATTGGGAAAAAAGCAGTGGCATATGAGTGCCCAAAACTGTTTCTGCATTTGTTAACCAGTAAATTAGTTGTTAGCGCCTTAACTTGAACCCCCTTTGATCTTTTTTTAACAGCCCTTTTTTGTTTTTTCGCTTTCTTGGGTTTTAGCAAAACCCTTTACATCCCCACCTAACCCCTTTAGACAATGTTTTGGTTGTCAGAGGGGGGATTAATATTCCCCGTCCATATGGGAGTGCCGCAGGGTAACCCTGCGTACCAAGAAGAAAAAAAAATGATCTTCCATTTTTTTTATTTAATTTCGGTTTTATTTATTGCGGCTTTTTTAAAGTTCATTTTATTTCACACAACACTACAGCAGGCCTCCACGAAAATCTTGTTCAGAGATTTTTCCACGGGATGTTTTGGGAGTTTCTGAAAGAGATAAACATTTCCCAATATCTAGATTTTTTTTTTTAATTAAAAAATAATTTAACGGAATTTTGGCGGGGTTTTTTTAGAACACGTTTTTTATGAGTTAAGTGTGTGTATGTGTGGTGTGGTGGTGTGTGTGTGTGTGGTGTGTGTTGTGTGCGGTGTGTGTTTGTGGTGTGTGTGTGGTGGGTGTGTGGGGTTTCCTTTGCAGTCGGCTGGGCGGGCTTTAGCAAGAAAATCCTCTCTCCCCATTATTTTTCTCGCTTCAGGAATTTTACCAAGGTACAAACTTCGACTCTGCTCTTTTTGATCAAATCATTTGTTTTTTTAAGAGGGACACAGAGCATTTTTTTAAATGAAAGAAAAAGGGCCCGTTGAAGGTCAGGGATTATTAACATTTCGCTTCAGTTGAGCGTTCTTATGCATCGCAGCTGACGGAAGTCAGCGTTTTTCCGTCGGGCATTCACGTGACATGTCTCGCTTAACCTTTTCAAAGTAAAACCTGGGAAGAAAAATCCATTTCTGCGCTAAGTCAAAGCGACGATCACTGAAAGACTAGCAATTTAGGAGAGGCTGGACAAAAAAAAACAAACATAATAAACATCCTTCTTTTAATGACTCAAGGTGGAACGGTTGACATCCAAAGTACTGTAGTGAAGTGGATTTAAGGAAATGGTCTGTGGTTGTAAAACCGCGACGCCATGGCCGGTTAGATTTTATGTTACTGTTGATGAAAATAAATGAACTTATGTATAGTAACAATGGAGAAAAAGAAACACACACACACACACACACACAACACACACACACACACATACCTTCTTTGCCCACATTGAGTCTCATGTTTAAACTTAGGCAAACGGGGTTTTTCCCCTATTTCTTGGTTTTTTTGGGGCTTCAAATGGATGACAAAAGATTGATGATTAGTATTGCTATAAATTCAAGCAAACGGAACTTGAAATCCTTATGTGTGTCAGAGTAGACCGTGTGAAATAATGGGTTTATTTGATACCAGTGGGTCCATCAATTTAAAAATTATACACTCTGTCAAACAAAGGAGGGGAAAAATGGGTTTCACACTTAACTTGTATTTCGTTTCACTCTGTCTGACAAATGACGAAAACTGATGCATGTATGTGTAGACTTTGTATGTAAAACAGGATAACTGCAGCTACTAAAGATAATGTACCAACCCATGAGGTGTCTAATAAAAATGATAGCCATCTGACATTTAAATTCTGTATTTTAGTCTGTGTTTTTACATGTTTTGTTCTGCGGTGTTTTGAATGTATAATTTAAATGTATAAATGGTTTTTTATTATTGTAAAATCTGTTTGTTTGTTTTTTTACATATACAATGGTACTTCCGAATAAGATGCTTGCAATTGCACTTCTCAAATAAAACTTGACATTTTGGGCAAGGAAGAATGCGTCAGTGTTGTGGAAAGAGAGAGAGAGAGAGAGAGAGAAGAGAGAGAGAGAGAGAGAGAGAGAGAGAGAACAGAAGTCCATTGCTTTAAATTAAAGCGAGTGAAAAATTTAAATAAAACAATATCCCTTTTTCGAAAAAACCTCAATCACCGTAGCTTGTGTATCTGAAAATATGTTCAAGTGCCTCCAGCGTTTGGGATGACCCTGCCCGTTTTTATTAGCCAAGGTATTCTTCCCAAAAGCTGACTCCTTGAATTTGACCGCTTATCTCTGTGTGACCTTTGCCTTATACTTTTAAAAAAAAAATCAGCAGATGGATTTTGTTGTGCAGTTTCAAAGCAAAAACCTTTGCAAAGGGTAAAGCAGAGATGTCCTACGTCTGAGTTGACAACAATCAGCAACCAATGTCTTTTACCCAAAGTTGGAGTGTTGGGCTGCCTATGTGGCGGGGTTTATTTTTTTTTTTTCGTTGTTCTAGTATCTTTGGTAGCTTGTGAACCCCGTTTTTACCCTGTTGGGCCACCCATACTATACTTGAGAGTATTGTCAGTTTTACTCCAACTTTTTGGGTGTTTTATGCATGCTGTATAGTTTTTTCCTACGAAAGTGAAGTTTTTCCAAATAATTTTTGCCAGGGTCAACTTCCTTGTTGCTGTGGGATTTTTTACGTGCGCTAAACGCATGCTGCACACGGACCCCTCAGTTTTCGTCTGATCTGAAAGACTAGCACCCAGCCCACTGCCAATGGTCAAGGTTGGGGGAAAGAGTCCAGGGGCCCGACGGGACACCCCCGGCGGGGTAATAGACAAAAAATCAATTTGTAATGGGTTTTCATCCCTATCTTGTGCATCTTACATAGTGTTCAAGTCTTCAGCATTTGGGATGACCCTGCAGTCTTTTAAGCCAAGGACAAGAACAGAAAGAGAATCTCTTAAGTGTCATCCCGAAATGAAACTGGAAACAAAAAGAATAAAAAAAAAAAAAAGAAAAAAAAAAAAAGAAATTTAATGAACGTTAACGAGAAAAACGTTGTTTTGTGATAAGATGAAAGAAAGACAAGGATGGGCGTGCAGAAAAATGAAAAATGGAAGGTATGTGATCTGACGCAAAGAAGAAGAATGAAACAAGACAACAATGTAAAATTTGCAAACACACATAAAAAAAGAGGGGGAAAAAGCAAATACACTCGTCAACAAAAGTCACTGACCCTTTTAATGAATTAAATGAAGTTTTTTTATGCTTTTTTCTTTAGTTTAGAAGATTTTGATGATTTCCCAACTGCATCTTTCAAAATCAAAAAACAATTTCTTTCATTAATCCTTGTTTAATCTTTTTATGTGTTTATTTTGCTCCTGAAAAAGTGGTCCCAAGATTTTGGGTTTTGGAGTCTTTATTTCACAAATAGCATTCAAATACTTAAAAATCACTCTTCACATAACGATGACCAAACAAGAATTTTACCTTCAAAACTCACCGGCCATTTGCCGATAGACATTAATGTAAAGGGTAAGATTTCACCAGAGCATGAAAAGACATTAAAAAAAAATCATCTCTCCCCCCTCTCTCTTCTCTCTTTTTATATATTTTATAAAAAATATAATTTTTGCTGAAGAATTATATTTGAATATTACACAATTATTAACCTAACCTATTCTTTCCTTTATCTTCACAAGTATTTAAAAAAAATTTTTTTGAAATTCTAAACAAACTAAAACAGGTCAATCATTGAAAAAATAAACAAAAAATTATCAGCCCTTCTTAAAGAAAAAATGAACAGAGGGAAATAATAAAAAATAGTTCAAAAATGAAATACACAGAAAAAAAAAAAAAAAAAAGAGAAAAACTTTCATGAACCAAAATTTCCCCAATTCAAGGCACTGAGCGGGGCGTCTGAAGTAAAATCTGAGAAAATAAAAAACACAATGGGTGTTGCCGAAATTAAGCATAACACAAGGGGAAAAACTTCTTGGCAATGTGCAAATCGATTCAACATGTAATCCACCTTAAAATTTAAAAATTTTTTTCCATTGTTAAGTCACAAAAAACTCAACTCACATCCCCAGAGCCACTTTCATGACTGCAAAACCTCAATCAGATCAGCGATCTGTATGCAAACGGGGGCAAAACCAAAAAAAAACCCTTGGTGATTCACTCAATTTTCCTGCAAAACCGCCAAAGGGAATATCCAACCTGCACCCAACAATCATGGCGCAGCTGCCAGCACAGGAAAATTGCGCGTAAGCAGCGACGGTCTAAAGGTAAAACAAGTCGCTTACAGTTCAAATTGACAACATTAAATGTCACATTTTTTGGAAAAAACCTGGCTAAAGTCGATGAGAAACTTTTTTAGCAATGAACAAAAGAGATAAATTGGGATTAAACTTGATTCTGTGTATCTTGTCAAATTAAAACAAAATAAAGCAAAGACAACGACAAATCAATATCTGTTTTGAGCTTTTCATCTGTAAAAACTTTAAACTTCAAATAATGTAGCAGAACTGTGTTTTCCAATGTAGCATTAAAATTGACGTCACCCGATTTTGGATACCTCCCTTCAAGAATTTCAGTTTTCAAGTCATGAATATGTCAAGGGTATGGACCTTGAACCCCAAAAGGCCATCTCAATACAAACCTACATGCCCACCAAGTTTCCTCTCCTATCTTTACTCCTTCAGGGGTTAAGCTGCAAACAAGCAACACACACACAGGTGATACTTACACAACAAAAAACCCCCGTCCTGCACAAACTCCGGGGTCATAAAAATGTTAAAATAAGAATTTGAACTTTCGCCTGGTTTCCGTACTTTGTCACAATTGTTTAAGAAGCTGGAATGTCTCTACACAATGAGTAAGGGGGGAGGCAAAGTCAAAAGAAAAAAGAATGCCACGGGTGAAGAATTCAAACCCACAAAAAACACGGAAGCGCTCCGGCCTTTTTAAACTTTAGACAATGTCATGCAAATCATTATAATGACAAAAAAATAGGAAAATGTATCATAAACAATCAACCAGAATTAATTATTATTGTAAAAAAATTTACCCATTCAAGCGCAACAAAAAGAACAAGGGATAAATGATCAATAAACAATCGACAAAATTATTAAAAAAAATTTTAAATACTTAACATCAATGCACAAAACAATAAAGAAAAAAGTAACCTTTCACTGGCATACTTCTAGCAAGAACGTAGCTTACTTTTCGGGTTTTTCTGTCGTTGAAATGGAACCATTCACATTCATAAACAGGCTAACGTACATAATGCCCAACTGATCATGGCATTGCCCCCCTCGAATTTCAGAGGAGGGAGAAAAAACTTAAGAAAGAACTAAGAACAAAAAAGAAGGGGGACTACAACAAAAAAATGAGAAAGAGAGGGAGAGAGGAAGAGCGAACGGGAGGGGAGTGGCAATATTCAGAGAAACCGACAGATAAAACTGAGGCAGCCAACAAGAAAACGTGAAAGAATACATCTGTCCATGTCGCATGAACATAACTGTATAAGCTTTACAGGGCAAATATATTTGAAAATTTTTCATCCCCCTTTGTTTACACTGGGCCGTACAACAAATAAATTTTTGCATATAACCCTCTATCATCCCCATATTCAATTATGTCTATCTTGAAGAGAGGGGAAATTTGGGGGGAGGGGAGTAAAAACTCACTGGATCTAACCCAAATCCAATAACATTTGATTCATTCTTTGTTTTTCATAATTTGTACCATAGTTTTTTTCACGCATTCCAATTTCCCTCGGCGAAGATCGGGTTCTAACTACGTTCTGTGCATCATGCATCTGGGGGACTCTGCTTTCATAAAAATGCAATGGGACAACTTTCTTTTGCACAGCAGCTACCCTAAAATTTTCTCCAGGTTCTTAGTCTTTTTGGGTTTGTCTTTGTCGCTTTGGCTTCTTTGTCTCTTTGGGTTGGGATTTTGAAATGCACAAGTCAGGCTCGAATACTCAGGGTTAAAGACAATTCGGGGATCCGGGTGTTTGGGGCATGCACACCGACATTCTTTCATCAGACATCTCAGCATTTTCCACCTCTACAATGTTGCTGGGAAATCTTCATCTCTTACAGCGTCCCAACATTATTGCTTCTTGTCAGATCCAGCCCTCTTTATCCAGTCTTCCCCAATTTCGTCTAGGGCCCAAAATCCCCGATTCACCTGAAGAGAATGCGGCCACTTTTGCTTTTTGCAAAATGTCAATGGTTGGCGAAAAACGACTGTGGACACGAATGCCCATGGCCAAGGAAGGACGCCAGTTGGTCTTGTTTTAACTTGGAATCTCCATGGCTTGAAAAGGGTTTCGCCAGCTGTTTGCGAAAAAGCCGTTGCAGTGAACAAGGATGGATCGTAACCCAGCCATCAAAGCTATTGTTTCAGAACTCAGGTCCCCTATAAGGTTGGTGTTCCTGTCGGGGCCATGAACATGTATTCATTTTCCAAATCCCAAGAGGGCGGGGGAGGTCAAGCAGCTATTCAATCTGAACCACTCAGGAGTCAAAAGAAAGGGGGCACTGCTCTATTGAACTTGCCTCAAATTCCACTCTGTGAAGCACATGAAAACTTTTTCTTTTCAGTGACTGTTAGGTCATCATGAAGCATTCTTCTGGTGGAGCATTTTCTGTGGCTCTGCTCTGAGGTGGGTCGACCACTCATTCGTTGCACTTTTCCACCACGTTTTCTTTGAAAACTGTGATGGATGCTGTTAGCTTTTGGCCAATGTTCCTAAGAGTCACTTGGTTGCCCCCTTTTCTGAAGAAGGGAATTCACTTTCTGGACATCTTCCAGAGATGGGATCATTTTTGGCTTGTTCATCTTTGCTCTCTGACGGATTGGAAGCGCAAGCTGACACAGGGGTCAAACCAGTCACTTTTGATACAGTGAAATCAAAACGTTCACATGCCCTTGTTCAGGGCAGTGCGCCCCATCATAACACTTCTATTTGGGAGATTTTTGATGCTTTTTTCAAGCTGTCCCCCCAACTTTAACACAAGTGATCCCTTTTTAACACATGTTTGAGGAGTCACTGAATTCACTAATGTCTGGTGAAAGCGATCCCCCCAGTCAAAATTGACAGGGTCAATAGCTTAGCCAGAGAAGAAACCTCCGTTTGAATGTTTCCCCATTAACTGAGAAAGTCCCGCCCAATTCTCGAAGGCGTGAGCGGACTCCCCTGGTGTATTTTTCCATGTCCCCCGCGGTAAAAAAATCTTTCGCTATTTTTAAAATCAAAAGAATCGTTTCTTATGACAGAACTTATCTCATCCCTCACGTTGAAAAAAGAGTTCTGGAAGAAAATCCGTGAGACAACTGCTTGAAAAGGCATCAACAATTCACCTTGCTTTTCACATTCCCTCTTCCCAGGGTTTTGGAGCAGTTTTCCAGTTTTGTGGACAGTTTTTGCAAAGTTAACAAAAGATAACTCAGGGAAAAATGCTTTTTCAATACTGACACGCCACATACTCATTTTGCGTTTGTACATTTTTCCCTTTTTTTGGTATTTGGGGATTAGCTGCCTTCTTTTTTATTTGAATGGGTTCAATAATTATTTTTTAAATCACCTTCATCCTTTCGTTTTTAAAGAAACGCTTTTCTTTTTTCTTTCAGCACTCCCCCCCTTTTTCATTTGAAGGAAGGCTTCAACTTTTGGTTCTAGTCGATGCCTCGTGTCAAATGTGTCGACATTTTTTGTTCATTTTTTGACAAATTGCAACAAAGCTGTTTACTTTGGAGCTTTTATTCCACGACAGGCTTGCCAACTGGGAGCAACACCAGTTTCCACTTTCATTAGCTGAATCACTTTTTGTGAGTTTTACTTTTTTCCCCTGGAGCACTGGAAAAACAATACTATCAGAAGAACTTTCCCAAAATTTCTTTTATAATTTCCTACAAGACATTTCATTGTCTGTGGGCAGTAAATGTCAGGGTCATAATTTGGGTGGGGAAAACTTGCATTAACATTCACTGCCTGATTCAAAAACTGATTCAAATCATTGTATCCCGAAACCCGGGGCCCCGCGATTCAGAAATCACCCAAACTAAACAAAGATATGTCACTGCCACTCGCTTTCATAGGCCCTCCCAAAGGAAAATGGAGAAGGGATCTGCTGTTGAGGGGCTGGTCCCCCGGCATTGAGTAGCATTGCGCAGAATCCAGGACCAGCTTCCCTGACTCCCTAGCAAACCCTACACCAAAGTTGTCCCCACTTCAACGAACTGAAAACACATACACCCACATTTATACTGAGATTTTTTTTTTAATTTGTACGTGCAATACTTTTTTTCCAAGAAGTACAATCAAACCAATACAAAAAAAAAAGATATGTTCTCTATCATGACTGTCCCAAACCCGGAAAGGGCAATGGGGATGGTCTGTCCGTTGTGGAGTACTGCAAGCCTATGTTTCGTCCATGTAAGACAAAAATGTTTCCCAGTCAACAATGCTAAAACAACTACCATAATTTCAATACAATGCAATACTTTTTTTCCCAAAACTAAAACCTTCAGCATATTTATTTACATTTATAGTCCTGTCGACAGCGACTGACCCCTTTTTGATTAACCCACATGTGGGCCCAACCCACCACTCCACTTTGCATGTGTTAATGCTAAGCGAGACAATACCCGCAAAAAGATGCAAAAAATAACATACATTTAAGCTTTTCCGCTCTAAACCTATGTTTAATATGTGTGACAGCCTTCAATAAAGGCCCACAATGCTCTATATTTCCCCTTTTTTTTTTACCCATCTTTCAAAAACAAAAATATCAAAATCTAAATTTTTTTAAAAACAAATTTTAAAACCCACGCCCCCTGGAAAAAAAAAACTTTTCAAAAATTTTAAAAGAATGCAAGCCCAGTGGTAAAACAAAAACACACCTTTATACGATTTTAAGGAAACCATACATGCATTATTAATTCCTTTGACAATCTTTTTGGTGCAGTGGTCACATCTCAGATTACAGACTGAGAGGTCTACAGTTTGAATCCCATCACC